>JAJAQF010000131.1:35306-125199 GCA_020510985.1 Pholidichthys leucotaenia | reverse complement strand
CATACTGAACTTGAAGAAAATAAATTTCGCCTGGGTGTTTTTTTGGATACAAATGCTTGCAAATGACACACAGCTTCAGATCCGGGCTGGAAAATGCAACAGAAATGTAGAACCAAGTGTTATCCAGCTGAGGTCAAAATTTTGTAACAATACCACAAAAAAAATGAATATATTACACAGCTTTGTTCTCGGGTAGTTCCCAGGCGTTTTTGAACTGTGCCAAATGGCACAGTTTGGAAAAACGTCTGTAACTTTTGAATGATTCAATATAGAAGCTTCATCTTGGACTCTAATGAAAGGTGACACTCAGGGCTGTGTGTGTGTGTGTGTGGGGGGGTTGTTTATTCATTCATTCATGAATGAATGAACAAACAAGCCCCCACACACAAAGAAGCATGCCACGTAAAAAATGTGGCTTTTTTTACAAGAAAAAATAACCTACAGTGCACTAAAAATTATTCTAAAATATTTGTAATGTAGAAGATAACAACTCCCACCCCCCACCCCCCACCCCCGCTACAGAGGACGGACATCGGCCATTGCTACATGACGGAATAGTCATGTGGCGATGTGGCGACCGCGGTGCAGTCACTGCGGTCACCGCGGCTTCCCCCTCCCTCGCTACAGAAGAGTAGGGGGGGGGGGCGTTCACAGTCCGGACGCGGCGCACGAACCGTGTACCGCGGCGCACGGACTTTGGACTTCGTGCGCCACACAGTTGTAATTTACCGATCGGTCAAAAGTCATTTTTGATTACAATTTTCAGGGATAAAGAATAATTTAGCTTCTAACACTTACCTGTTCACAGCAGCAGCGTAGCTGGCGAACTTCTCTTCCTCATTGTCAGACGAACGCGACGCTGGTCCGCTTGTTACGGACTCGTGGTTCTGGTCTCGCGACCCCGTCAAAACATAATTCCATTATTGCAGTTTTGCGCTTCCATGATTGCGGTTTTGACGTACGATTTTTCAAAATAAATAACAGTAGTAATTCAAAAAGACTGGCGAACGCGTGTGTGTCATCCACCCTTCGTCGTCGGCCTCCGTCGGTCTATGATGACCATGGAAGAGAATCCTAAACGTCTATTCTGCTGGAATAAAAAAAAAAGGCACCGCCAGTGGCTGAACAGGCCGATGCGCGAATGGCAGTCCCTGTCACACAGGTCGCACTTGTGGGTGGTCTCCGTGCTGCTGGGTCTATGGCGGTTCTTCCTGCAGGTCCTTTTTTCATCTGCTGCAGCAGTCAGTCTCTCCACCCAATCTTACACAAAACAGCTTTCGAACTTCTGTGCTTCAGTTGGCTCGCTGCATTCGCAGCGTTGGTAGGCGGGTCCTTCTTGCTAGGTTTTCAGTCATTGGTTCTTCAAGGTTTCAGAAACCCAATTCAAGGCTCTTATTAGTCGAATGAGAGGTCAATCATATCTGATCTGTTCGCGGCTGTGTCTGTAGTGGAAGAACGGAAATGCAGCTTTTTTTTTCAGTGCGCTCTTGGACGCAGCGCCCTCGTGCGCTCTAGGACGCAGAGACGTGCCCGTCCGCGGTACACCAGAGTGCAAGAGGTTAATCGACTACCCACAGCTTGAGATGGCAGGGAGATAACGTGAGTAGTTTGGTGGGAGCGTCTGGGCAAGAGGAAGGGCTCTGAGAGAAAAACAAACCAAAATATTTACAAAGAACTAACAACAATAACAGACAATAATAACAGACATACAGAACTGAGAAAATAAACTGAGTCTGAGCTCAGAGGGGAAAATACAGGGCTGGAGTAGGAGGACACACGGCAGACCGAGCATGACTGTTTCTGATCTTAGCAGCCTGATTAGCATAGCAAGTATTTGTCAAAAGGTTAGACTGGAGCTGCTGTATACGTTTTTTTGGATGGTATTCATCCAATCACATCTGAACATCAGAAGCAGTCACCTCTTCCAGGGGCCTGCAACTCAACACCATGGACAGTTCTTGATCGAGGCAATGTGTAATGAACATCATCGTCACTTCTCTCGATGGATTGTCAGGTGTTTTTTTTTCAGTCTCTCGACAGCAGTGTCAATGGCTTTATTAAGCCGTATCCAGTAATCAACAGCTGTCTGAGTGGGTACAGGCTTTGTGTCATAGAAGTCAGCAAGGGGCATAAAAGAACAGAATCTAAAATGTTGTTTTAGAATGTCAAAAATGGGCTTTGGTCCAGACTAAGTCTAACGTGTGTTTGCTACGCAACCCAGCCTTAACCCTTTGAGTGTGAGAATTTGCATGCCTCTAGTGGCAGAGCTTGGCACTGCGCCGGCCTTCTCACTCTGACTTTGTCAAAAGTAAGTGAGAAATTTGTTGTTTTTTTTTAATTACTGATTTCTTGTTCATATACTTTGAAGATAAGATGATGAGGTACCTCTGTAAAAAATATGGTGTCAAAAGACTGAACCATTTTTTGTGTAAATACATCCAAAGTGCAGTATTGACTGAGTTATGGAATTTAAAGAGGTGCTGTGACATAATGCAAATTAGATGCATAAATTTATTCCTGTCTGAAACTTTGGATCATATTTTACATTTTTCTAATTGACAGTAAGCCATTATCTCTTACCACTTTGAAGTTATACCCTTGGAAATCTGAACTATTTTATTGACAAAAAATATTGACCACTCTTGACCACTAGGGGGGTATGTCGCAGTTCTGCACCATACACACTCAGAGGGTTGTGCTCTGCCCTGTAACTTGTTCAGAACCTTCCCTGCTTGGTCACTCAACACAATATCTCTCCTTTCCAAAAAAATCTTGACAGATTCTTCCCATTCCGAAATAGACAGTTTGTCACTGCCGTCACCCCTGAAAGGTAGTGGTTCATAACTGAGTTGAGTGACTGTTAAGTGAGCTTTAAAGAGGTCTGCAACAGTAGAATGAGCCTCACTCACATTACTAGCAGGAATGGATTTCAGACAAGAGGCAATATTTTCCTCAATACTGGTCCCACTTTGTTTCACTAAATGACTAATAATGTGCGCTGGTACATTCTGACTTAAAGAACAGGAGGTGGGATCTTCAGACTTAGCATCTCCAGCAACATGTGTCTCACCATATTTTATCTGATCCATCTACCTGAACATGATGAGGGTAGATGTCAAATGTTTGCCATCTCTGAGACCAAGAATAGGTGATGGGCCAGACCACAACTCCTGACCTCAACCAAAGCCAGACACATTTGACTCATCCGTTGTCGATGAAAAGTGCAATAAAGAAAATAAATATGTCCAGGGAAAGAAATGAAAACAAATATTTCACCCACAAACTTGAAAAAAATCTCTCTGTAAATGAAAGCCAAATAGGTAAATTAAAAAACCTCATGGATCGTCACCATATCGTGGTGGGGGGTTTGCATGCCCGAGTGATCCGAGGAGCTATGTTGTCTGGGGCAATTTGCCTCTGGTAGAGTCTCCCAAGACAAACTGGTCCTGGGTGAAGGGCCAGACTAAGAGTGATCCAATAGATTCTCATGATGAATAAAAAAAATCAAGGATTTAGTGTATCCCACCCAGTATGGGGTTACCAGGGCCCCGCCCTGGAGCCAGGCCTTAGGAAGGAGCTTAATGGTGAGTGCCTTTTTGCCGGGTTGCTGCCCATGGGACCCCACCGTGCTCAGCGCGAAGGAGTTACCTTCAGTGGGATCACCACCTGCAGAAGGGACCATGGGGGTCTGGTGTTATGCGGATTAGACGGCAGGCAAAGGCAGAGACCTTCACGGTCTGATCCCTAGCTTTCGAAACTGGCTTTTGGAACATGGAACGTCATCTCTCTGGTGGGGAAGGAGCCCGAGCTTGTGCACGAGGTTGAGAGATACCGGCTAGATATAGTTGGGCTCACCTCAACACACAGCTCCGGTTCTGGAACCAGTTTCCCTGAGAGGGGCTGGAGCTTGGCCGACCATGAAGTTTCCTCGGGTGAGAGGCAACGGGCAGGGGTGGACATTCTTTTCCCCCCACCTTACTGCCTCGAAATTGGAGTTCCCTCCGGTGGATGAAAGAATAGTTTCCCTGTGCCTTCGGGTTGGGAAACAGGTCCTGACCATCATTTGTGCCTATGCACCAAATGATGGTTCAGAGTACCCACCCTTTTTGGAATCTCTTACTGGGTTGCTGGAGAGTGCTTCTCATTGAGACTCCATTGTCCTACTGGGGGACTTCAATGCACACATGGGCAATGACAATGAAACCCGGAGAAGAGTGGGAGGAACGGCTTGCCTGATCTGAACCCAAGTGGTGTTCAGTTATTGGACTTGTGTGCCAACCAAAGTTTGTCCATAACAAACACCATGTTCAAGCATAAGGGTGTCCATATGTTCACCTGGCACCAGGACACCCTAGGTCGCAGGTCGATGATCGACTTTGTAATTGTGTGATCAGACTTGTGACCACATGTCTTGAACACTTGGGTAAAGAGAGGTGCAGAGCTGTCAAATGATGACCACCTGGTAGTGAGTTGGATCCGATGGCAGGGGTGGACGCCACATACTTGGTAGACCTAAACGTGTATTGAGGGTGTGCTGGGAACGTCTGGCTGAGACCCCTGTCCGCGAAGTCTTCATCTCCCACCTCTGGGAGAACTTCAGCCACATTCCGAGGGAGTCTGGAGACATGGAGTCTGAATGGGCCATGTTCTCCACCTCCATTGTTGAAGCAACTGCCCAGAGCTTTGACTGCAAGGTTGTTGGTGCATCTTGTGATAGCAACCCCCAAACCAAATGCTGGACACCAGTAGTGAGGGGGGCCATTAAGCTGAAGAAGGAGTTCTATCAAGTTTGCTTGGCTTGTGGAACTCCTGAAGCATCTGAGTTGCAGGCCAAGCGGAGTGCAGCTCGGGTGGTTGCTGAAACAAAAACTTGGGTGTGGGAGGAGTTTGGTGAGGTCATGGAACAAGACTTTCGCTCGGCCTCGAAGAGATTCTGGCAAACTGTCCGGTGATTCAGGAGGGGGAAGCAGCTCCCTGTCCACACTGTATGGTGCGGATGGGGCACTGCTGACTTCAACTGGGGACATCGTCGAGCGGTGGAAGGAATACCTGCAGGATCTCCTTAATCCCACTGACACGCCTTCCATAGAGGAAGCAGGGCTTGAGGACGAGGAGGACAACTTGCCCATCACAGGGATTGAGGTCGCTGAAGTGGTTAAAAAAACTCTTTGGTGGCTGGGCCCCGGGGGTGGACAAGATTCGCCCTGAGTACCTCAAGGATGTTGTAGGGCTGTCATGGTTGACACACCTCTGCAATGTTGCGTGGAAGTCGAGGACCGTGCTTTTGACATGGGTAACTGGGGTGGTGGTTCCTTTTTTTTAAAAAAAGAGGGACCAGAGGGTGTGTTCCAGCTTCAGGGGATCACACTTCTCAGCTTCCCTGGGAAGGTCTATGCCAGGGTACTGGAGAGGAGAGTTTGACCGCTAGTTGAACCTCGGATTCAGGAGGAGCAATGTGGTTGTCGTCCTGGCCATGGCACATCGGACCAGCTCTTCACCCTGTCAAGAATCCTCGAGGGTTCATGGGAGTTTGCCCAACCACTCCACATGCGTTTTGTGAACTTGGAGAAAGCATTTGACTGCGTTCCTCGTGGACTTCGGACTTTGTGGACTGGTGCCATCAGAACTGCCTCCAGATCAATGCGAGGAAAACTAAGGAGCTGATGGTGGACTGCCGCAGGCAAGGACAACCCCTCACAGCATCAGTAAACATCCAGGGAACAGACATTGAGATGGTGACATCCTACAAGTACCTGGGTGTTCATCTGAACAATAAACTAGACTGGTCACACAATGCCAACGCACTCTACAAGAAGGGACAGCGCAGGCTGTTCCTACTGAGGAGGCTCAGGTCTTTTGGTGTACAAGGGGTGCTCTTGAAGACATTCTACGACACGGTGGTGGCATCAGCCATCACTTTTGGAGTGGTCTGCTGGGACAACGGCATTACAGCAGCCGATAGGAAGAGACTGAACAAACTAATCAAGAAATCTAGCTCTGTCCTGGGGCAGCGCCTTGACCCAGTGAAGGAAATAGGAGAGAGAAGGATGGTGGCTAAACTGTCATCTCTGCTGGAGTCCGAGTCCCACCCTATGCAGGACATACTGAACGCACTGAGGAGCTCATTTAGCAGTAGACTATATCATCCTAAGTGCGCGACCGAGAGGTTTTGCAGGTCCTTCCTACCTACGGCTGTCAGACTGTATAACCTAAGCAGGGCTTCTCGCAGAGATAGCAAAAAAAACGTGACAACCTAATAGTATTGAATGCAAAAGACACAACAGACTTAGACAAATGGTCCCCTCCAGTATACAACTAGGACAATATCAGTCGCTACGGAGGGTGACAATATATATGGGTACATATTCATACTATGTAGGATAACTAAGTAGACGGTTATGCTGTTTATTCCATCTAGCTACAATACTCTGCACTGTGCGTATATATATTTATGTCTACATACTATATGTATATTCACTGCTCTTACTTTCTTATCTTCTAAATTATTGCTCTGAGTGTTGCTTTCCCTGTGCTGTTGCAATCCTGGAATTTCCCCACTGTGGGACTAATAAAGGCTTATCTTATCTTATGCAAGCAGGCCTCTGTGAACTGGCAGCTCCATAAGTTAAAATTTTAAGAAATTGACTCACCACAAATATATCAGACATTAAGTTTGGTAACCTTGTTGAACATGGCTACTAAATAACACACTTTTAGCCTAAAGCAAAACTTATTTCAAGTTTTTCCCACCGGAGCTTATTACTACACAGCTTACGACGGTGATGGCACTCAGCAGACTGGCACCGGAGCAAGGAAAACTCCCACTAAGTCTGCTAAGGCCAGCAGGGGGCGCATGAGCAACACTCAATGATTGGTCACCATGGAAGCTCACGATAATAGATTACAACGTTATTACAAAAACAGTAAAAATATTACAGTTGGAGAACATAAAGACAAATTATTGACAAGGGGAATAACTAACCTGTTGCACTTCGGTGTACCACGGGCGGACACGTCTCTGCGTCCTAGGTCGCACAAGGGCGTTCTAGGACACACAGTGTGCATCCTAGGAGGCACTGAAAAAAAAAAGCTGCATTTCCGTTCTTCCACTACAGACACAGCCGCGAACAGAAAGCCAAAGGAGTGCTTTGATTGGTTTAGATGTGATTGACCTCTCATTCTCATTGACCTTAATCTTATCCTACACTTTATTACATGTATAGTTTATTTCTCTTATCTTATCATGTTTAATGTTGCAGCATTGTACCGAGACAAATTCCTAGTTTGTGTACTACATGAACAATGGCAATAAACCTGATTCTGATTCTGATTCTGATTCTGATTCGACTAATAAGAGCCTTGAATTGGGTTTCTGAAACCTTGAAGAACCAATGACTGAAAATGACTGAGGTCCATGTTTGTGTCACACTTCTGCTTCCCTGTTTTAAAGAACAAAAATAAGCAATATAAAATAACCACACACTGAAAAATGCAGGAATCGTCAGTCCAAGATTGAATGTGTCTATTCAACATCCATTTACTGTTAGTGGCATCACAACATTCAGTTCAAGTGTATCATTGGTTTAATTCACTCCCTCCTTTGTGTGACTGGGTCATGATCCATCCAGGTCGATGCCCTCAATTTCCCCTTTGGGGATCAATAAAGTACACAAAATCAAAATGATCTGAACATAAATGACCTAATCTGGTCTGATTAGAAGAGCAGGAGGAGGACAAGCTTGGAGCTGGTGAAGGTGAGCTGGACACCACAGGTCTGGCTGCTTCTCCCTCATCATCCAGCTGTGATAAATCTATGAAAAAAAAGTGTTTTAGTTCGTGCATTGAACAACTTAAGCCTTCCATTAAATGTGCAGACATAGAAGACAATTTTATTCAATATCAATGTTAGCAAAGCTTACATGTCTGATTATGGAATAGAAGAATAGGAATAGATGAAACTTCATTGTCACTGTACAGGTGTACAGTACAATGAAACTGTAGGTGTTCCACCAGGGTAGTGCGCAATAAAGTAAGAGAAGGATTAGATAAAATACGGCTACACAACATACAATTAAACACAAGTGACATTTTTTAAAAAAAATGGCCTAAGATTATGGAAATATTACCAAAATAGTAAAAAAGACGACATTACTAGTGTCTGGTAGAAAAATCTCCCATAACACAACGCAAGGCACCCATTCATACACTGTATTCATACCACAAAAAACGTATTTTGCACTGGATGTCTTTATAAAAAAAGTATTCTGTAAGATGCTAAGATTTCTGTTCTAGTTTCTCAAACGCGCATTTCTGCCGAGGAGAAGCGTTCGTGCTAAAAACAGTTAACTTGTTAGCATCGCTAACCGAAAATACTATGGCCAAAAAATTAGTTTAAAAAAAAAAAAAATCCGCACTTTGGCCGTTATATATCAATACAAGCGATATACATCTGTCAGCAGAGACGACCTGTTCATTTCTTTATGGCGAGGAGAAACGTTTGGTCGTAGTAAAAGTACTTTTAGCTTGTTAGCATAGCTAACCGAAAATACTATAGCCACAAGTGACTAAATATCCGCATTTGGCCGTTACATATCAATACAAGCGGATATATATGTATACATATATTGGTTAACGTCTGGCATTTTAAAGACAATACACTTACCAGCGTGTTTTAAGCAGTTTGTTGTCCAGACTAATCCAAGGCAGTGACAATGGTCCAGCTGGCTGGCCGATCCTCCAAAACAGCTCAGATGAGTGGCCCCCTCCAGCTGATCTTGTACTTCTGCTTATGTCCATAGAGCCAAGAAATATGTCTCCTCTTCGCTCTAAATCTGTTTGGTTTTGGAATCTGTTGCGTGCTCCGCTGTTTGGAAAGCAACATGGCGGTCAGTAATGTTTTGAAGCTGGTCGGTTAACCACGCCCATGGCTGTGGACCTAACCGACGTAAACTGGTGCTGCTGCTGGCCCAGCTAGGAGTTGGGGCCGCGATAACCCCACTTTTGGGAGCCGGGGACTGGTGCTTTAGTCGGTGGAAACCCAAAGAACTGATGCTAATGACGCAATAGCTCCAGTTAAGCACTGGAACCGGTTTGGTGGAAAAGACCCTATCAGTATAAAAGACACCTGTCCACAACCTCAAACAGTCAGACTCCAAACTCCACTATTGCCAAGACCAAAGAGCTGTCAAAGGACACCAGAAACAAAATTGTAGACCTGCACCAGGCTGGGAAGACTGAATCTGCAATAGGCAAGCAGCTTGGTGTGAAGAAATCAACTGTGGGAGCAATTATTAGAAAATGGAAGACATACAAGACCACTGATAATCTCCCTCGATCTGGGGCTCCACGCAAGATCTCACCCCGTGGGGTTAAAATGATCACAAGAACAGTGAGCAAAAATCCCAGAACCACACGGGGGGACGTAATGAATGACCTGCAGAGAGCTAGGACCAAAGTAACAAAGACTACCATCAGTAACACACTACGCTGCCAGGGACTCAAATCCTGCAGTGCCAGACGTGTCCTCCTGCTTAAGCCAGTACATGTCCAGGCCTGTCTGAAGTTTGCTAGAGAGCATTTGGATGATCCAGAAGAGGATTGGGAGAATGTCATATGGTCAGATGAAACCAAAATAGAACTTTTTGGTAAAAACTCAACTTGTCGTGTTTGGAGGAGAAAGAACACCATACCTACTGTGAAGCATGGGGGTGGAAACATCATACTTTGGGGCTGTTTTTTTGCAAAGGGACCAGGACGACTGATCTGTGTAAAGGAAAGAATGAATGGGGCCATGTATCGTGAGATTTTGAGTGAAAACCACCTTCCATCAGCAAGGGCATTGAAGATGAAACGTGGCTGGGTCTTTCAGCATGACAATGATCCCAAACACACCGCCCGGGCAATGAAGGAGTGGCTTCGTAAGAAGCATTTCAAGGTCCTGGAGTGGCCTAGCCAGTCTCCAGATCTCAACCCCATAGAAAATTTTTGGAGGGAGTTGAAAGTCCGTGTTGCCCAGCGACAGCCCCGAAACGTCACTGCTCTAGAGGAGATCTGCATGGAGGAATGGGTCAAAATACCACCAACAGTGTGTGAAAATCTTGTGAAAACTTACAAAAAATCGTTTGACCTCTGTCATTGCCAACAAAGGGTATATAACAAAGTATTGAGATGAACTTTTGTTATTGACCAAATACTTATTTTACCGAGGAATTTACCAATTAGTTCATTAAAAATCCTTCAATGTGATTTTCTGGATTTTTTTTTTCTTATGTTGTCTCTCATAGTTGAGGTATACCTATGATGAAAATTGGAGACCTCTCTCATCTTTTAAGTGGGAGAACTTGCACAATTGGTGGCTGACTAAACTCTTTTTTTCCCCACTGTACATAGTTCCACCTGCGTAGCCACTACCATGCCTGTGTATATTTCCATAATCCTGGGCCCTTTTTTATATTTTTACTTTTGTTTCAGTCGTGTGTTTATTCGTGTGTTCTGTAACCATGTTTTATCTAATCCTTCTCTCTTACTTTATTGTACAGTAGCCTGGTGGAGTATGCACAGTTTTGTTGTACTGTACAACTGTACAATGACAATAAAGTCTATTCTGTTCTATCACAAGTTTAAGGTTGTATATCAGTTTATCACAGACAGCATAATGCCTAATGTCAATTAAACAATTGATTAACTATCTTACAACGGACTTACTGATCTGCTCCAACTCGCAAACTAACATTAGGTGGAAGTTTTCTATGAGTGCATTTTTTAACAATATAATTCAGAAAGGTAAACCTTCATATTCAGTATTCACTGGACTTAAGAGTGAGATTTCAAGCCGTTTGATTTAATTTTGATGATTATGGTTTTAGGTTTTTATTTATTAAATTACAAATTGGGATATTCTAATTAACCCAGATGCACTAATATTTAGAATGAAGGCTAATATTAATGAAGATGAAAAAGAGATGGCGACTCCTGTAATTCAGTCATTTACTACATTCAGCAACATGTTTGCCACGACTTAAACAGCTCAGCCTTCAGCAACCAGACAGCTAATTGTCAAACAGGTAAGCTAGCATAAACAGCACTTACTAACAGAATTTGAAACAGCTGGCCATTGAAAATAAGCAGCGCTAAATTTGTTTATTCACTAAAACTTAACAAGCAGAAGCAGCCGTTAATGTTGCGGCTCCCGGGTGCCGTCATTTCAGGTGCTCATGCATCACTGTAGTGCTGCCATGATACGCGTTTATCCTTCTGCTTTGCCATGCTCAGTGCTGTAGGGCCATGCTGTGATCCTCTTCTTCTTCACTGGAAATTGTTCACACACGCCAGACACCAGAGGCACTACTGCCCACAGCAGTTCCGGTCGTGCATTGCAGTTACAACTGAACATTTCCGCTGCATGCATATAAACTTTATAATTAAATGATGTGTCGACAGTAAAAATCCTTGTCGACAAATTTTTATTGTCGACGTTATCAACAATGTCGACTAATCGTTTCAGCCCTAATGTCAGATGTGCTGAGAGCAGAAGACGTGTTAAAGAGAGGGGGCCAGTTGTGTCTGCTGTGACGCCTGAGGTCCATTGTTTTGATTTCAGCTGCTTAAAAAATGGTGAATATTTACTTAACACTGCAAGAGTAAAGTTGGATACTGAATTGAGTTAGTAAGTAATGTTGCAGTGAGGTCAGTATGCCCTGGCTATCTATTACACACATGCAGTACTTCTGAGGTTTTTGTTGAAAATATTTTGGGTAGTATTTCTATGTTGACATGTTGAAATAATAATAATACTAAACCTGCAGTTGCAGAAAGTAAGCATATTTATCCATGTTAATAAGAGCATAAAAAACTCGAAAAAATGACAAATTTAGTGTACATTTCTCTAGCAGAAAATGTGGTTAATCATGAGTTAACTGTGAATTTTGAAAGATCATGATTAAAACTTTTATATCCTCTGACACCACTAATTAAAACATAATATGTAATCTTCATGACGGTAAAATGAGTGAAGAAGGGGTTAAGGTCTTCAAGCTAACTTCCTGTTTCATTAGAAAATGGATTGACCAATGCTGAGCTAAGGGAGAATGTGGCTAAAATATATTCAGCTGCTTCTCTCCAGTCTGATGACCAATCGTCCTGTGCAAATCCATAAAACAGTCGCCAACCAATGACAATACCATAAACGATAATAATATCCAGTAAAATCAATAAAAACATCCAAACACTTGAATAAATGGTAGCATGCATTACCAGGATGAGTTGTTTTAGAAAGACTTCTAAAAGAATAGCCTAACCTGCTCAGTTTTCTCTTAGCATTTTTCTTGTCTGTTTTCCCTCCAGATGCTTCCCAGCACCATGAATGCAAGGAAGAGGTTCTTGTGGAGAACTGCAGTCTGGACCAGGAGGACCAAGGAGATGTTCAGATCAGAGAGGAAGAGCAGCTTGTTCTGAAGCACAAGTCTGATTCTGCCACAATGGCTCTTTCTGATGAAGACAATAACTACAGCGAAAACAAACAAAACTGTGAGAACCAAGATCAGGGAGCAGGTAAAACTTTGGAGGAAGGATCAACTATACATAAAAAACCCAAGACAAAGAAGAAACGTCACAGTAAAAGAAGTCACAGTAACCACGGAGACAACTCCCCCATGCTAGAGATGCAGTATCCTTGTAAAATGTGTGGAAAATGCTTTACTGGGACTTCTAAATTCATGCTCCACATGAGAAGCCACACTGGTTTTATTCCAGGATGGTAATAAAACCATCCTGGAAGACTGCAAGAGGCGTGAGAGAAATTTAAGCGTGGCGTGGATCGACTACAAAAAGGCATTCGACAGCATCCCCCACTCCTGGATAATACGCTGTCTGGAGCTGTATAACATCAGCCCAGAGATTAAAACTTTTCTGGAGGTCCAGATGGCTAAGTGGAAAACTACAATTACACTTAACCACAAAGAAGGACAAATAACAATTCCAGACATCAGGATCCAGCGAGGAATATTTCAGGGGGACAGCCTTTCGCCACTGCTCTTCTGTCTTTGTGTCGACCCCTTAAGCAAAATCTTATCAGACCTTGACATCGGGTATGACTTAAGCAAAGGCAGAACAAAAAAAGGGAGCAAGAGAGTGAATCATCTACTCTACATGGACGACCTCAAGCTCTATGCAGAATCTGAACAGAAACTGAATCAACTTGTCAGTACCGTTCACATGTTTTCAAAAGACATCTCCATGGAATTTGGACTTGACAAGTGTGCAAAATGTACAATAAAAAAAGGAAAGAAAACGGCATCAGAAAATATCCAAATAGAAGACAATAAGCATATCAAAGACCTGGCAGGGGAATCGGCATATAAATATCTGGGCATAGAAGAAAACGCAACTATTGAACACAGAAAAATGAGGGAAATGGTCAAAAAAGAATACCAACATCGCCTAAAGAAAATCTGTAAATCAAATTTAACACCCAAAAATAAGATCACTGCAATAAACCAGTTGGCAGTACCAGTTGCCACATATGGATTTGGGGTGATAGACTGGCCACAAGGGGAACTGGATAAGTTGGATGTTCGGACCAGGAAGACCCTAACCCTTCATAAGGTAACATACAGAAACCAATGCCTAGATAGGATATATATGCCACGTAAAGAGGGAGGGCTGGGCCTAATTGAAATGAACCAGGCCTACAGGGCAACAATAATAAGCATTGGTCAATACCTAAAAAGCGCTAATGATGAGACGATGGAAAAGGTCACCCAACATCACGAAACCCTCAGTATTAACACATCTATAACTAAACAAGCCGAGACCTTTGCAGCAGATTTATTAGATAACATGAAAGCCAGTCAGCAAAACCCAGCAACAAAAATAGCTAGAAAGACGAGAGAAAAATACAGCAAAAGGACACAGGAGGAAAGAAAAGAAAGATGGAAACAACATAAGCGAGCAGGACGTTTCCAGGAGGAACTCAATAGGGATTATATTGATAGGGAAGAGACATTGCGCTGGATCAGGAATGGAGATCTGGGGTACGACGAGGAGAGACTAGTGGTTGGAGCACAAGACCAGGGACTTCTAACCAATGGTTTTAAAAAAATGGCAGGATTGTCACAGAGTGACAAATGTCGATTCTGTCATGTAGCGGTGGAGAGTGTAAGCCACCTGCTCTCCGGCTGCCAGGTCCTCATGGCCGATGGACACTACACTGCTCGCCACAATAAGATCTGCCGTTATATACACTGGAAAATATGCAAAGAATTCAAAATAGAAGTAAAAGGACCAGTATGGGAGCACGATCCAGAGCCAGTTAGCTCCAACGGAGATATTACCATCTTTTATGACAAGGAAATCCCAACTGGAAGACACATTGAAGGAGGAGCAATAAAACCGGACATAGTTATCTTGAACAAAAAGGGCAAAACTGCCCAATTAATCGATGTAACTATACCAAACGACTACGGCCTCAACAGAGCAGAAAGAGAAAAAATAACAAAATATCAAGACCTCAAAAACGATCTAAGGAGCACCTGGAATCTGCAGGATGCAGATATTATACCTGTGGTGGTGGGAGCAACTGGGATGGTTAAGAAGAACTTGAAAAAATATCTACAAGCAATACCCGGCTGCCCTAGCATCTGTGAAATACAGATCTCAGCAGTCAGAGGAACAGTCTCTATCTTAAAGAGAGCCCTTGGATACAAAGCTTTTTAATTTAAAGTGTAATCATAGACCCCTGGCTGGGGCCCATTGCACTTGTAAGGAAATGAGATGCAAATAAATAAAACAGCGAGAAGCCATATAAATGTAAAACGTGGTAAAAGTTTCAGTCATCATCATAGTTTGAAATGACACATGAGAATTCACACTGGCGAGAAGCCATATGATTGTAAAACGTGGTAAAAGTTTCTGTCGACTTGATAGTTTGAAATCACACATGAGAATTCACACTGGCGAGAAGCCATATTGTTGTGAAAGGTGTGGTAAATGTTTCACTCACAGTTCAGGTCTGGTTTTGAACAGTAAAAGGCACACAGATTATTCCCTGTACCCCTGTAACAGCTGTAGATTGTAAATCAGACTAGATCTATAGATATATCAAGAAATGTTCTGCTGTAAACCTTTGAAGTTGTAATTTACAGTAAAGAACTTTTTATTTTTCCAATTAAATGCATTGATGAACATTTTTCACTGACCGTTGTTTTTGAAGGGTTTCTGAGTAACTGCAGTGGCGTTATTTAGTTTTTCCTCTTACTCTGTTAAACTTTTACCCACAGTGGCTTCACTGGATGAAATTTGTGGTTTTTCATGTGTAGCTATGAATGTGTTTTCTTTCATCTAATATTCCATTTTATCAACAGCATTTTAAAGTTATTTATTTGAGAATAAACAGACTTTAAAATGTTGTCATTGTCGGAATAAGTATGATACAGGAGACATTCAGCATACACAATAATGAAACCAAAACATTAATGTGCATAAGTAAAGTTATCAAATCAAATCAAACTTTGTCATATTGCTGTACATACAACTGTAGTGCAGGCAAGATGAAATTGCGTTTCTCTCGGCATCCGTATAAGAAGCAGCATGATTTAAGACACATTCCCACATAGCCCACCCCCACCCCTCACCCCCCCATCCATTCACACATCCCTGAGACATACTTGGGGAGAAAGAAGAATAACTAACTATAATATACAAAATGTCCGTAGGTGCAGTAGTGTGTATGAGAGATTCCGGGTCAGCTGTTCAGCATCCTAACAGCTTGTGGAAGGAAGCTGTTGATCAGTCTGGTGGTTCTGCCTCTGATGCTCCGGAATCGTTGACCAGATGGAAGAAGTTCAAAGTGTTTATGCAGAGGGTGAGAACGGTCCTTGACAATGTTTAGTGCCCTGCTCCTACAACGGTTCTGAAAAAGTTCTTGGACAGAGGGGAGGGAGACTCCAATTACCCTCTCCGCCCCCTTGACTATCCTCTGCAGGGCTTTTTCGTCTGACATACTGCAGCTGGAGTACCATGTAGCAATGCAGTACGTCAGAACACTCTCCACCACACCTCTGTAGAAGGTCCTGAGGATGCAGATGGGGAGAGAGGCCTGTTTGAGTTTCCTCAAGAAGTGTAGTCTCTGCTGAGGCCGCTTCCTGATCTCCAAGGAATTCTTGCTCCAGGTCAGGTCCTGCGAGATCTGCACTCCGAGGAACTTGATGTTCTCTACTCTCTCCACTGAACAGCATCTTATTATGTGTTAGAGATGGGCCAGTCCAATTTTTAGTATCCGTATCAGGCAAAATGACTGGATTATTATTGAGGAGCAATAAAAAATAAAATAAATGATCCATTAAAATATAAACCAATAAGTTGCTCTAAATCTATGTAACTGGCTCTCCCTCAGCTGCAGCGCTCAGCTCGGCTGTCTACATGCAGAGATGTAATGTTAGATATCAGAGGCAAGATGGTTGTTACCAGACTTTTTTATGATTATTAAAGAGATGAAAGTGCAGTAAAATGTATCATTGCAAACAAAAACGTCAATGAAATAAATTGACAAATAGGTAACTGATTTGATCTTTCTGCACATTTAATTCTTTAAGATAATTCTTTTGAAGAAGAAGCAAACTGTCATTCAATCCATACATCCAATAATGTACAGTAGGACAAAGTTATGTTTCTCCGATCTACAAATGAATCTCTACAAATGAATCAAAATAAAATCTCCGATCTTATCCTACACTTTATTACATGTATAGTTTATTTCTCTTATCTTATCATGTTTAATGTTGCAGCATTGTACCGAGACAAATTCCTAGTTTGTGTACTACATGAACAATGGCAATAAACCTGATTCTGATTCTGATTCTGAAATGTTAGTCACATCTAGAATCAGCTGGGCTGCTACCATGCAAGGTGCTGCAACAAACAACTTTTTCCTTTCCCCATTCTATTTTGCGGAGCACCAAGCTAGAAGGCGGGAAGTGCCATTTTTATATGGTCTGTTGTATGACCCGGCCAGGGCTTGAACCCATGACCTCCCGGTTGTGGGGCAGATGCTCTACCACTAGGCCCCCTCTCCGGTAAAACAGTTTTGTTATCTTAAATGTCTATACGCCCTGTGAGTATTGTGAGAAAGAAGAGGAATATTTCAACAGACTGGCTTTTGTAAATGCTTTTATTCAAGACAATAGTTCCTACAGTGTACACACGTGGACAAAATTGTTGGTACCCCTGTGTTAATGAAAGAAAAACCCACAATGGTCACAGAAATAACTTGAATCTGACAAAAGTGGTAATAAATAAAAATTCTATGAAAATTAACCAATGAAAATCAGACAATGCTTTTGAATTGTGGTTCAAGAGAATTACTTTAAAAAACTCATGAAACAGGCCTGGACAAAAATGATGGTACCCCTAGAAAAGATTGAAAATAATGTGACCATAGGGACATGTTCAACCAAGATGTGTCCTCTAATTAACATCACAGGTGTCTACAAACTTGTAATCAGTCAGTCGGCCTATTTAAAGGGTGACAAGTAGCCACTGTGCTGTTTGGTGACATGGTGTGTACCACACTAAACATGGACCAGAGGAAGCAAAGGAGAGAGTTGTCTCAGGAGATTAGAAAGAAAATTTTAGACAAGCATGTTAAAGGTAAAGGCTATAAGACCATCTCCAAGCAGCTTGATGTTCCTGTGACTACAGTTGCACATATTATTCAGAAATTTAAGATCCACGGGACTGTAGCCAACCTCCCTGGACATGGCCGCAGGAGGAAACTTGATAAAGAATGGTTACAAAAGAGCCCAGAACAACCTCTAAACACATTCATGGTGAACTCCAAGGTCAAGGTACATCAGTGTCAGATCGCACCATCCATCGTTGTTTGAGCCAAAGTGGACTTCATGGGAGACGACCAAGGAGGACACCACTGTTGTAACAAATCATAAAACAGCCAGACTGGAATTTGCCAAACTGCATGTTGACAAGCCACAAAGCTTCTGGGAGAATGTCCTATGGACAGACGAGACAAAACTGGAACTTTTTGCCAAGGC
Source organism: Pholidichthys leucotaenia (assembly GCA_020510985.1). Lineage (NCBI taxonomy): Eukaryota > Metazoa > Chordata > Actinopteri > Cichliformes > Pholidichthyidae > Pholidichthys > Pholidichthys leucotaenia. Next base: position 107,155 of record JAJAQF010000131.1, on the reverse strand, counting down.
ACATCAGCTCTATGTTCACAGACTCAAAAATGAAGCATAGCAAGAAAAGAACACTGTCCCTACTGTGAAACATGGAAGAGGTTCTGTTATGCTCTGGGGCTACTTTGCTGCATCTGGCACAGGGTGTCTTGAATCTGTGCAGGGTCCAATGAAATCTCAAGAGTATCAAGGTATTCTAGAGAGAAATGTGCTGCCCAGTGTCAGACAGCTTGGTCTCAGTCACAGGTCATGGGTCTTGCAACAGGATAATGACCCAAAACACACAGCTAAAAACACCCAAGAATGGCTAAGAACGAAACATTGGACTATTCTAAAGTGGCCTTCAGAATCAGAATCAGAATAAACTTTATTGCCAAGCATGTAAAAAACACACGAGGAACTTGACTTGACATTGGTGCGCATGCGCGCGACACAACGACACGGCAGCCATAATAGGCGCCTCATCAAACAGAGATAGATAAGAAGGGAGGGGAAGGGAGGGAACGACACAAGGGGGGAAGAGAAAAAAAACTTCGTTATCAGAATACAGCTTATTTTTAAGCAGATTATGATTACAATGAAAAAAAATCTCTCAATAGCACAGAGCAACAACTCAGAATTTCACAAGACTCAAGAGAGCAGTGTACAGTATATCTTTAATCAGTTCATGAATCAATGTGTGTGCGGTGTTGAGCAGTGTTGATGATAATAAGAGAGACCCAAGGACCCTTGGCAGAAGATGTTTTGTCTGTCTGGCGCCAGTCTTATCTGGCGCTGCAGCTGGCTGTCCAAGGCCTTGTGCTCATGATTTTGAAAAAACACAGTCTGCAGACAGCCAGGAGGAATTTTCATGGGGAAATAATAATGCCAAATAGGACTGATCACAGAGAAGACTTGTATTTCTTCTGTAGATTCAGTACATTAATCCTTCATTGTGCAGCTTTGAATTCGTCGTGGAAAGACCTGAGCGAACCCATGATGTAATCCACCTTACGAGACAGTTCTCCAGTAGTCGCTATCAGGGTCTTCTCCAGTTTCTCAATTTGTTGGATGCACCTCGCCTGGCCAGCATTTTGATAGGTTGAATCCATCTTCAGCAATTTGCGGTAAACCAAGACAATTCCCGTCCCAATCAGAATTATCCCAATCACCAAGATTACGAAGATAAACAAATCTTCAATATCTTCGATAGAGAGATTAGAGAGACACAGCATTTTCCAATTACCTGTGTCACATAGATAGCCCACTGGAGCCGTTCCAGCGGGGCAGACAGCTTCCCCCGGAGCACTTTTCCTTGTTGAAAAAATAGTGTCAATTGTGTTCAAAGCCCAGCTTATTAACTCCATAATTTCTTTTCGGCGGTCGCAGTTAGACGCAGACAGACAACAGCAAGCTGGGATCCAGTAGTAGGAGGGGAGGAAAAGTCAGCAGGAGAGAAGAAAAAAGCGTCTGCTCTCTTGGGAGGGTGGAAGTGAAGAGCCCTGATCTAAATCCTATTGAACATCTGTGGAAGGAGCTGAAACATGCCGTCTGGAGAAGGCACCCTTCAAACCTGAGACAACTGGAGCAGTTTGCTCATGAGGAGTGGGCCAAAATACCTGCTGAGAGGAGCAGAAGTCTCATTGACAGTTACAGAAATCATTTGATTGCAGTGATGGCCTCAGAAGGTTGTGCAACAAAATATTAAGTTAAGGGTACCATCATTTTTGTCCAGGCCTGTTTCATGAGTTTGTTTTTTAAAGTAATTCTGTTGAACCACAATTCAAAAGCATTGTCTGATTTTCATTGGTTAATTTTCATAGAATTTTTATTAATTACCACTTTTGTCAGATTCAAGTTATTTCTAAATTAAATTAAATTACCCTTTATTGCCGTTCAATCCATACAACCAATCATGTACAGTAGAACCAGATTGTGCTTTACCCATCTACTGTGTTAATCACACAAACCCCCAGTGTAGAATCAGAGGGCCGCTGCCATGCAAGGCGCCGCCACAAATTTCCCTCCTCCATTCCATTTTTGCTGAGCACCAAGCTGGACGGCAGGAAGTTCGACTTTTATATGGTCTTCGGCTTGACCCGGCCGAGATTTGAACCCCTGCCTCCCGGGTGTGGGGCGGATGCTCTACCAACTGAACCACCACTCCAGTTCTGTGACCATAGTGGGTTTTTCTTTCATTAACAGAGGGGTACCAACAATTTTGTCCACAGCTGTATATTGTTGGGGACATGAATGCTGATATTATTGACAGCAACTCCTTATTTGCTAATCATTCAACCCACTTTTGTGAGGATAATAACTATTCTGTCAAGTAAGGTGCTACTGCCCACAGACAGCTTTACATACATTTGTGAAGCCTGGCACACGACCTCATGGCTTGACCACTGTACACAATCCCTCCAGGATTTTGCAATGTTTTTTGCAAATTTATCCCTGAGTGGAGCTCAAACGCTCAGTCTAACCAATCAAATCCATTGCTGCACCGCGTTCACTTCCGTGTTTACAGTGAGTATTAACGGAACACACCAGCCAAAACAGTGTGTGATTTAAAAAAAACTCTCACCTTTGAGCAGTGTTGGGCAAGTTACTAAAAAAATAGTAACTAGTTACAGTTTCTAGTTACTTCTTTTCAAAAGTAACTGAGTTACTTTTGAGTTACTGCATGATCAACGTAACTAGTTACTTGGAAAAGTAATTTTCATGTTACTTTTGAATGCATACTTAAATCATCTTGCACACACAGCAAGATCAAGGGCCCCTTGTTCTCATCAGAAAAAAGAAGAAAAAGAAAACTGATGAGAAAAAAAGTCTCATCTTACAGAGAAAAAATGTCTGATTTACACAAACTATTGAAATCAGTAGAAAGTCAGAAATTTACTAGACATAAAGCTGAGAATTCACAGAGAAAATTTTGGACCCCCTGGTGGGCCGTTTATGGTCCACAAGCCATATATTTGACACCCCTGGACCAGCTCATTAAAAATGCATATTTAGAGGATTTACTTCCATGAAATAGTTGCATATCACAACAGCATGTAAATGAATGAGATAAAATAAAATAGAAAGCACAGATAAATGAAAGTTCACCGCTGAGAAGAAGCTGTTCTTTACTGCAACAAATCACAGTCACTTTTTCTCTGTGGGTAAAAAAACTTTAAATGCATTTAATGCGGACATTAAATGTGAGCTTCTTGCTCAGAAAATACTCCTGTTTAACCCCAGAGGTAGGAGCTGTTAGGGGCGACTTACCGCTCAGACAACAGGTGATCAGGGCTCGATATGAGAAGTCGCCACCGCTACGGCATTTCTTCCCACAGGGTTGTGATGTGAACTGGGGCAGGACAGGAAACGGACCTGTGGAGGAGACTGTGTGACGGCTGCGTCAGTTACGGTAGGGTCAGTTTATATTTATTTGCTCATTTATTTGCTTGCCTTTGCCATGACAACCTGCAGTGGCTTGAGGCCGCTGGGGATGGCAGTCGTCCCTCCAATAGCCACCGAAACTGTGTATTCATCCCCAGTTGGCAGCTGATGAGGAGGGTGTCTAGCAACTGCAAGTTGTATGATCGTCTGTTTGCGCTAAAATATCTATCCATATTAATAAAACGAGTAATTCCAGTAACGCATCTGATCAAATTTCAGTAACTATAACGCATTACTGAATTTTTAAACAGTAATTTCATTACACAGCACGTCACTGCAAAAGTAGTGGTGTTACAGTAACGCTTTACTCCCAACACTGCCTGTGAGGTTTCCAACACTGTCCCTACCTCCGTCTCCACCAGCCTGCTGGTGAACGTCTGGCCATGTCTCCATCCTGGCTGTGTGTATGAAGTGTGGGGTTTGTGTTGCAAAATGTCCACCTGACCTAAAAGCACCCTGTCGCAGAAGCTCATATGCGACTGGCTGGGGGGTGAGGGGACAGAGAAGATGAAAAGAACAGACATGTAGAGAGCAAACAGCACGATGGGGACTCAATCTATGGGAGAGAACAAACAAATGTTAATGACCAGCAAAAAAAAAAATATTTCATAGAGAGTGAGGAAAGGAATGAGGCCCAGTGCATTACTGGAGGTCCCCCGGCTGACTAAACCTATTAGCAGCATAACTAAGGGAGGGTTCAGAAAACACATGATCCCTCCCTAATTGTAGGCTATATCAAAAAGGTAGGTTTTAGCCCTATTCTTAAAAACAGAGATCGAGTCTGACTCCTGAATCCAGATTGGCAGCTGATTCCACAGGAGAGGAGCTTGATAACTGAAGGCTCTGCCTCCCATTGTACTTTTGGAGATTCTAGGTATTACAAGTAAACCTGCATTTTGGGAGCGTAGTGCTCTGTTAGGATGATACGGTAGTATCAGATCTTTTAAATAAAAAGGAGCCTGATTGTTTAGAGCTGAGAGACACCATAAAACCACAAACAAAGCGAGCAAATCTAAGACTACAATCAGTGTTTGAACATTTTATAAATCTTTAGAGGTAAAATAATTACTACATCTTGTCAATGAGCTTTAAAATTGTGAATCTCCAGTCTGGACACGGACCCCCCCTGCTGAAATGAAAGATGAGTGTGTGATGAGACAAGTGTGTGTGTCAAGACGTGCAGCAGACAGATAGGTAGGAGTTAGGCATGGGAAGAGAGAGAATATTGTCTGTAAAAAATTTTCAGAAAAACACAGACTCTCATAGCCAATACAGAGCAACAGAATAAATTATTTCTTTTTTCCTCTCCGCTCAGTACCGAGTGGTTGGGGACCATAGGGAGTTTTCAAATGAAGGTGCTTGTTATGTCTGGGTTTTGACAAAACCAGAGGAGAGTGGAGTTTGCTGGGAACACGAACTTTATTAGAAAAGAGCCAACTATGGTGGTACAGAGGTGCTGTCGGTTGGGAGGTCAAGCACCAAAGACCCTGTAAGATGGCCGTCCCTTACATTTATATATTCAGCATGATGACGTCATGGAACGGCCGCATCATCACGCCGACTCTGACCAATCCTGTGGTTTGAAACGCCACAGTGTTGCCAGTAATTTCCAAATCTATACTCTTGAACATGCATTCAATGCAAGTGAGCTGTTGTAATGGATATTGTGTTAAAAGTCTGTATTTGCTGTTGCACAAAAGTTTTTCTGTATAGCAGAAGTTTCTGCTTAATTTACAAATGACTGTTTAATAGGAAATTCGTGACAATCCTGTGCTTTTCTTGTATTGTTGTACAGGTTGTAACACCCAATTGTGTGTAACACCTCTTTGTAGCACTTACTGTGTGTGTAACACTACTTGAGGTATAAAATCTGGTACCCTTGTGGTAGTGTTGGGTTATGGCAGTGTAGTTACCTTTAACTCTACTACCTGGATGGAAGGGACAGTTGGGCCAGATCAGACAGACCCCAGGTTCGTAGGAGCCCGGAGGACACAACAATAGAAAACTCACACACACGGTGTATGGAACTTGCAACTATATATATTTTTACAGATATGTACACATAAACAAAACCACAGCACTTGTAAATACAATAATAAAAAAAATATATAAAATAAAATACTCCAAATATATTTACAGTGTGTACAGTTCGCTAATGTCCGTTCCAGGTGATCAGTGGGATCACCTCTAGCAGGCGGTAGGTTCGGGCAATCGGCTCGCCATCCAGATCTGGAGAATCCACGGTTGTAATCCAGTCCAAACAAAAAAAACCTGACCTATAAAACAGGTCAGACACAACAAATAAGCTATTATCCACAGCTATTACAAAATATTTCTAAATTATAATATTTATTCTTAAGCAGCAGTCAGTAGTAGTGAAATGAACCTCTTAGCTCTGAAAAACAACCTCCTCCTGTGTAAAACCTAGCCGGAGTTAGCATCGGAGGTTAGCATGTTAAGCTAGCACAACAATTCATCACAAATTTTGCACTTTAAAACATATGAACCACAGGCTCAACATTCACCATTAAGTAGCAATCAATGGCCTGGGAATTGGGACCTTTGCTAACCGTTACAGCTTTGAAAAATAGCTTTTTCTGATGAAAAAACTAGCCGAAGTTAGCATTTCAAGCTAGCAATTAGCATCCACATACACAATGAATGGCACTCACCATGCTAATCGACACGTGCGTCATGGGGTTCCCGCGCTCAACGGCGTTAACAGCCTTTGGATCCAAATCTTAACATTTAACAAACGGGGTATTAGAATTTGATAGTACAGCAATGTCTCATTGCAGGTGTTTGTTCAGGCTTACCAATCTCAAGTTTTATCCGAGACAAAGACTGCTGTTAGCACGTTTGCTCATCGTCTCGGTGAGGGATCGCGTTGTCTCGGTCGTGTCTCGGCAGTGTCTGACAGCGTTCTGTGGATTACACCAAGACCGAGCGAGAAAGCGCGTGACCCCATTGGGTGGCGTGACCCCATTGGCTGATACTGCCAAACAACCGACGCGGCCATTGGTTGCTCAAATAAAAACATTTGGAACTTTATCAAAACTCCCCAGAAAATGTTCCCCACTGTTTTATGAACATATATTTATTTAAATATTCATCTTTAAATTATTTACTCCCATTGTGAAATGTGTGTTTTTCTTTTTAAAAGCGGTATCAATATTCATATTTTTATTCACGTTTTTAACACTGGGTTACACAGGTAAAAATCAGAAAATTAGAATATCATGAAAAAGTTCAATATTTTTTGTCACATTTCAGAAAGTGAAACCCATATATAGATTCATTACACAGAGTGATATATTTGAAGTGTTTATTTTAATTTTGATGATTATGGCTTACAGCCCATGAAAACCCCAAATTCAGTTTCTCAAAAAAAAATGAATATTACATAAAATTAATTTTAAAAAATAGAGTTTTTTTGGTTTTTTTTTTAATAGAAATGTTGATCGACTGTAAAGCATGTCCATGTACCACTCAATACTTGGTCGGGGCTCCTTGTAGATTAATTACTGTATCAATGCGGTGTGACATGGAGGTGATCAGCCTGTGGCACTGCTGAGGTGTTATGAAGGTCCAGGTTGCTTTGATAGTGACCTTCAGCTCGTCTGCATTGTTGAATCTTGTGTCTCTCATCTTCCTCTTGACAATCCTCCATAGATTCTCTATGGGGTTTAGGTCAGGAGAGTTTGCTGGCCAATCAAACACAGTGAAGCCATGGTCATTAAACCAGGTTTTGATACTTTTGGCAGTGTGTGTGTGTGTGGGGGGGGGGGGGTGACATGTCCTGCAAGTCAAGTCCTGAAATAATTATAGTAGGGGACTTTAATATACATGTGGATGTAGATAGTGACTGCCTTAATGTGGCTTTTAATTCAATATTAGACTCGATTGGGTTTTCTCAGAAAGTAGGAAATTCTACTCATTACCTCCACCATACATTGGACCTTGTTCTGACATATGGCATAGAAATAGAAAATCTTGTAGTGTCTCCTCATAACCCTGTACTGTCAGACCATTGTCTGTTAACCTTTGATTTTACTATTTCTGACTATTTGGCTCCTAAAGAAAAATATTATCACAGTAGATGCCTCTCAGATGATGCTGTTTCCAAATTTATGCAGATTGTTTCCTCTATGCCATGTGTCAACACAACGGAAATAAGCTATAGACAGCTTGCTCCTTCTGTAATTGATAACATGGTGGATAGTGTTTCAGCTTCTCTGCATCAGACTTGGTGGCCCCCTTAAAAAAGAAAAAGTCTAATCAGAGATTTCTAACTCCTTGGTTCAACACAGAAACTCGTAGCTTAAAACAGAAGACTCGTCAATTAGAAAGAAAATGGCGCTCCACTAATTTAGATGAAATCTATTTAGCTTGGAGAAATCATCTTTTAATTTATAAAAAATCTCTTAGAAAAGCTAGAACGAGTTATTACTCTGCATTAATAGAAGAGAACAAGAATAATCCCAGGTTTCTTTTCAGCACTGCAGCCAGGTTGACAAAGAGTCAGGACTCTGTCAATCCTAGCATTCCCTTAGAGCTTACTAGTCAGGACTTTATGAACTTTTTCAATAATAAAATTTCATCCATCAGAGATAAAATCAATCATATTCTTCCCACAGTTAACTTAAATACTGTAACTACTACAACTCCATCTATTGATGTCTGTCTTGATGAGTTTACTCCAATCGACCTTTGTGAGTTAGACAAAATAGTTTCCTCATCCAAACCTTCAACTTGTCTTTTAGACCCTATTCCTACCAGGTTATTTAAAGAAGTCTTCCCACTTATTGGTAGCCTTATTCTTCATATAATCAATTCTTCATTAACTTTAGGCCATGTACCGCAGGCTTTTAAAACGGCTGTAATTAAACCCTTACTCAAAAAGCCAACGCTAGATCCAGGAGCTTTAGCTAACTATAGACCAATCTCTAATCTCCCTTTCATTTCAAAAATCTAAGAAAGAGTTGTTGCTACGCAATTATTTGACCACCTGCAGGGAAATGGTTTACTTGAAGAGTTTCAATCTGGGTTTAGAATCCATCATAGTACTGAAACAGCCTTAGCGAAGGTCACTAACGACTTCCTCATCGCATCTGATAATGGACTAGTTTCTATACTTGTCCTTTTAGACCTTAGTGCAGCTTTTGATACTATCGATCATAATATTCTACTTGATAGATTAGAACACTATGTTGGACTTAATGGAACTTCGTTGCAGTGGTTTAGATCTTATTTATCTGATAGGTTCCAGTTTGTTCATGTAAATAATGAGTTTTCTTTCAACTCAAAGCTTAGTCATGGAGTTCCACAGGGATCTGTGCTAGGCCCTACTCTTTTTAGTTTATATATGCTTCCGTTAGGCAACATTATTAGAAAACACTGTATACATTTTCATTGTTATGCTGATGACACACAATTATACCTGTCAATGAAGCCAGATGATAGTAATCAATTATCAAGTTAGAAGCCTGTCTTAAGGAAATCAAAGCTTGGATGACTTGTAATTTCCTGCTATTAAATTCAGATAAGACTGAAGTCATTCTTGTTGGTCCAAAAAACCTTAGAAATTCCTTTCCAAATCAAACTTTCAGTTTGGATGCGGTTACTCTTTCTCTTAATAGCTCTGTGAGGAACCTTGGAGTTATTTTTGATCAGGATTTGTCCTTCAATTCACATATTAAATTTGTTTCTAAGACTGCCTTCTATCTTTTGCATAATATTGCCAAGATTAGGAACATCTTGTCTCAGAGTGATGCTGAGAAACTGATCCACGCTTTTGTTAGCTCGAGATTAGATTATTGTAATTCTTTATTATCAGGCTGTCCTAAAACATCTTTAAAAAGTCTTCAGCTGATCCAAAATGCTGCAGCAAGAGTTTTAACAGGTACTAGAAAGAGAGATCATATCTCTCCGGTTCTGGCCTCCCTTCATTGGCTTCCCATAGAGTTTAGAATTAAGTTTAAAATCCTTCTTCTTACTTACAAAGCTCTAAACAATCAGGCTCCTTTTTATTTAAAAGATCTGATACTACCGTATTATCCTAACAGAGCACTACGCTCCCAAAATGCAGGATTACTTGTAATACCTAGAATCTCCAAAAGTACAATGGGAGGCAGAGCCTTCAGTTATCAAGCTCCTCTCCTGTGGAATCAGCTGCCAATCTGGATTCGGGAGTCAGACTCGATCTCTGTTTTTAAGAATAGGGCTAAAACCTACCTTTTTGATATAGCCTACAATTAGGGAGGGATCATGTGTTTCTGAACCCTCCCTTAGTTATGCTGCTAATAGGTTTAGTCAGCCGGGGGACCTCCAGTAATGCACTGGGCCTCACTCCTTTTCTCACTCTCAATGAAATATTTTTTTTGCTGGTCATTAACATTTGTTTGTTCTCTCCCATAGATTGAGTCCCCATCGTGCTGTTTGCTCTCTACATGTCTGTTCTTTTCTTCTTCTCTATCCCCTCACCCCCCAGCCAGTCGCAGCAGATGACTGCCCCTCCCTGAGCCTGGTTCTGCTGGAGGTTTCTTCCTGTTAAAAGGGAGTTTTTCCTCTCCACCGTCGCCAAGTGCTTGCTCACAGGGGATCGCCTGATTGCTGGGTCTTTCTGCAACTGTGGGGGTTCCCCCTACAGTCGATAGTGCTATGAGATGACTGTTGTTGTGAAATGGCGCTATATAAATAAAGTTGAATTGAATTGAATTGAACTTGAGTGGATGTTGTGAAGGGGTTGTGAAAGGATTCTTCTATCATCCACCACTGTTGTCTTCCATGGACGTCCAGCCTTTTTGAGTTCCCAAGCTCACCAGTGCACTCTTTTTTTCTCAGAATGTACCAAACTGTTGATTTGGCCACTCCTAACATTTCTGCTATCTCTCTGATGGATTTCTTCTTTTTTTTTCAGCTTCAGGACGGTCTGTTTCACCTCCATAGAGAGCTCCTTTGACCGCATGTTGTGTGTTCACAGCAACAGCTTTCAAATGCAAACGCCACACCTGGAATCAACTCCAGACCTTTTAACTGCTTAATTGATGACAGGTTAACGAGGGAAGAGCCCATGCAGCCTTGTTTGTTTTTGGTTTTTTTGCATCCTTTTGAGTCAATTGTCCAATTACTTTTGGTCCCTTGAAAAAGAGGCGGCTGCGTATTAAAGAGCTGTAATTCCTAAACCCTTGCTCCAATTTGGATGTGAATACTCTCAAATTACAGCTGAGAGTCTGCACTTTAAGCCCACATTGATTATATAATTGTATCCTGAATATGTTTTTGTAAACAGCTAAAATAACAAAACTTGTGTCACTGTCCAAATATTTCTGGGCCTTACTGTACCTGTAGGAATATACATTTGCCTAAACATGCTATTCTATGTAAGGATGCCAATTGTAAGATTATTCAGCATAAGAAAGACCTATGTTCCATCTATGATGATATAGTTGCTTCAGTCTATAATGGAGGTAGCATCATAGGAGTCTCTCGTGGGCGCCAATGACTGTTTCATTTCGGTCTGATCAGATTCCTCCACACAGCTCTGTCCTTAGCCTTCCACTGCCAGGAACTCCTGTCTATGTCCAACTTCTTCAAGTTTCTTTTTACAGTGTCTTTAAATCTGAGCCTTGGTCTACCCTGATTGCGGTTGCTCTCGCATAACTGTGAGTAGAGTAACTACCGAGGGAGACGCTTGTGGTCCATCCTCTCAACATGGTCAAGCCATCTCAGGTTCATCTGTATTAGCATGTCCTCCATTGATGGTAGACCAGCTCGTTTCAACACTTCTATGTTGGTTATCTTGTCTTTCCATGAGATGTTCATTATGGCTCGAAGGTGTCTCATCACGTACGTGTGGAGTTTCTCCACCTGCACTCTGTAGACAGTCCAAGTTTCAGCACCGTACAATAGAGTAACCAGTACTGTCGCTCTGTACACTTTGCATTTCACACAGATAGACACATGTCGATTGTTCCACAGTCTCTCCCTCAAGTTTCCAAACACGGCGCTTGCTCTTCCCATTCTGAGAGAGAGTTCATCCTCCAGCCTAGCATTCTCTGAGACAGTACTCCCTAGGTACTTGAAAGTCTTGAACTTGACTAATGGCTCTGTACCAATGCTGATCTCTTCTGGTAGTGATGTCGATAACTGGAACTTTGGTGGTTGATAAAAGCACTCTGTCTTGTTGAGGTTGATTTGGAGGCTGAATTGGCTAGCTGCTCTTGCAAATTTCTCCACTAAAGATTGCATATCTTCCACGCTGTGTGCAACTAGAGCACTGTTGTCAGCAAAGAGCATTTCTCTTACTACCTTTATCGATGTCTTACTCTTGGCTTTAAACTGTGCCACATTGAACAAGTCTGCTTCCTTCCTTGTTTGAATGTATACTCCTTCTGAAGTGTCTTTGAAGGCCACCTCAAGCATGGCTGCCAGATAGAGCGAGAAGAGTGTAGGCGCCAGCACACACCCTTGTTTCACCCCGTTGCTTACTGAAAAGTCTTTAGATACTGAATCACTCATTGCCACGTTTGCTTGCATACCTGTATGGAGTGCCTCAATCAGGCTGACAAACTTCTCTGTACAACCATATTTCTTGAGTACCTGCCAAAGTCCTTGTCGTGAAACCATATCGAAGGCTTTGCTGAAGTCTATGAAGACTACATAAAGCGACATGTTCTGTTCGATACACTTCTCTTGAACCTGTTTCAAGCAGAAAATCATGTCCATTGTGCTTCTTCCACTTCTAAAGCCACACTGGGTTTCCGGTAGTACATTCTGCGAGATGTGTTCATTGAGTCTGTTAAGTAGTACACGTGAGAGAATCTTACCAACAGTGGCTAGCAGTGATATACCTCGGTAATTTCCACAATCTTTCCTGTCACCTTTCTTGAAGAAAGGCACAATACTTGCATCCTTCCAGTCTTGAGGTACTTTCTGGGCATCCCATATCTCTTGGATAAGCTTGTGCAGGCAGTTGGTCAGCTGAACACCACCAAATTTCCACACTTCAGCTGGAATTCCATCCCTTCCTGGAGTTTTACCATCCTGTGTTGTCCTGATAGCTGCCATTAGTTCATCAAAATTTGGTGGTTCATCCAGACTTGATACAGCTGGTCGCTGCACTAGAGCTTCTTTAGCCTCTTCAGTGAGATCTCCAGGGTTGTTTAGTAGTTAGTCAAAGTGGTCTGCAAATTTTTCCAGGATCTTGTCTTTCTCCTGCAAAACCGTTTGACCATCCATACCCTTTAGCTGGATCAATCCTCTTGGTTTAGGGCCGTAGATTTCTCTCACACCTGTGAAGAATGTTTTCATGTCCTTTCTGTCTGCTCCAGTTTGAAGTTTCTCTGCTTTTTCATCCCACCAGTTGGACTTCATCTCTCTGATGTACTTCTGTAGCTCACTCTGAGCCTTTGAGTATTTCTTCTTCTTGGATCTTGTGTTACACTGTAGGTTTTCCTGCCTAGCTGTATTCCTCACTTCTAGTAGTTTCTTCAGGTGTTCAACATGCTCATCAAACCAATCTTGATGTTTCCTCTCAGGGTAGCCTAATACATCACTCGCAGTCTGATACACCGTATCCTTCAGTGTTGCCCATTTCTCTTCTATGTCATTCTCTGAGTTGTTGCTTTCCCAGTCTTTCAAGTTTTCATCTATTTCCTGTGTAAGTTCTTCCTGCTTCTTTTGGCCTTTCAGTGCACTAGTGTTTAGCTTCTGTGGTGGCTTCGCACCCGTCCTGCAGTGCTGTTTTCATCTCCAAATCCTTAATCTAGATCTCAGCATAACATGATCAGTACCACAGTCCGCGCCTCTCATTGCTCTGGTGTCCAATACATCCCTTATGTCTCTCTGCCTTACTATGATGTAGTCTAATAAGTGCCGGTGCTTGGATCTTGGGTGCATCCATGTCTTCTTGTGTGTGTCCTTGTGCTTAAATAGAGTGTTGGTTATCACAAGGTTGTACTCTGAACATAGTGCAAGTAGAAGTTCTCCATTAGCATTGCACTTGTCTACTCCATGACTGCCTAGCACTCCTTTCCATTTCTCAGTGTCCGAACCAACTCTGGCATTAAAATCTCCGAGTATCAGCCTGTCATCAGTCGGTACACACCTGATAGTCTCACGTAAATCACTGTTGATTGGCACTGGTTCCTCATCAAGCATTGCTGCTCTCTCCTTTCTAACTGCAAAGCCCACGCCTGCTTCTCTCCTTTCTTGAGTTGATCTCCCACTCCAAAAGAAGATGTACGCATGGTCTTCCAAGCTGTCATATCGAAGCAATCTTGTTTCATTAAGTGCAGCTATGTCTACATTGTACCTGTTCATTTCCAGGGCCACAAGCGCGGTCTGTCTTTCTGGGCGCTGTGATGTTGTTCTGTCCAACAAAGTGCGTACATTCCATTCTGCTACACACAAGGCTGCTGTTTTCCTCTTCTTTTGTCTTCCTGCTCCTAGCTTACTTTTCGCTGCCTGTTGGAGTGTGAACAGATCAGCGCGGACCTTGTAAGCACGGGCGATGTCCGAGCCAGTATGGGTTAAGATAAGATAAGATAAGATAAGCCTTTATTAGTCCCACAACGGGGAAATTCCAGGATTGCAACAGCACAGGGATAGCAACACTCAGAGCAACAATCAGAAGGCAAGAAAAAAAAAAAACAAAACAAAAAACAAGCAAGCAAGAGCAGCTAATATACATATGTACATATTACTATAAAATATATATACACACACACACACACACAGACACACAGTGCAGAGCATTGTAGCTGGATGGAATAAATATATGAATATATGAACACACAGTGCAGAGCATTGTAGCTAGATGGAATAAATATGTAAATATATAAACACCCACAGTACGGAGCATTGCAGCTAGGTGGAATAAATATGCAAGTATATAAACACACACAGTGCGGAGCAATGTAGCTAGATGGAATAATATGTAGATATATAAAAACACAGTGCGGAGCATTGTAGCTAGATGGAATAAATATATAGATATATAAATATAAACACACCCAGTGCTGAGCATTGTAGCTAGATGGAATAAATATATAGATATATAAATATAAACACACCCAGTGCAGAGCATTGTAGCTAGATGGAATAAATATGTAAATATATAAACACACACAGTGCAGAGCATTGTAGCTAGGTGGGATGAAACAGCATAACCGTCTATTTAGTTATCCTACATGGTATGATTATGTGCCCATACATATTCTCACCCTCCATAGCGACCGGTATGTTCCTAGTTGTATGCCGGAGAGGACCATTGTGTAAGTCTATTGCATCTTTTGCATTCAAAAAAAACTATTAGTTTGTTACGTCTTTTTGCTATCTCTGCGAGCAGCCCTGCTTAGGTTGTACAGTCTGACAGCCGTTGGTAGGAAGGACCTACGAAACCTCTCGGTTGTGCACCTGGGATGATGTAGTCTGCTGCTAAATGAGCTCCTCAGTGCATTCAGTATGTCCTGCATAGGGTGGAACTCGGACTCCAGCAGAGATGACAGTTTAGCCACCGTCCTTCTCTCTCCTATCTCCTCCATCGGATCAAGGCGTTGCCCCAGGACAGAGCTAGCTTTCTTAATCAGTTTGTTCAGTCTCTTCCTATCGGCTGCAGTAATGCCACTGCCCCAGCAGACCACTCCAAAAGTGATGGCTGATGCCACCACCGTGTCATAGAATGACTTCAGCAGCGCCCCTTGTACACCAAAAGACCTGAGTCTCCTCAGCAGGAACAGCCTGCGCTGTCCCTTCTTGTAGAGTGCGTCAGTATTGTGTGACCAGTCTAGTTTATTGTTCAGATGAATACCCAGGTACTTGTAGGATGTCACCATCTCGATGTCTGTTCCCTGTATATTTACTGGTGCTGTGAGGGGCTGCCCATGCCTGCGGCAGTCCACCACCAGCTCCTTAGTTTTCCGCGCGTTGATCTGGAGGCAGTTCCGATGGCACCAGTCCACAAAGTCCTGGATAAGCCCTCTGTACTCAGCTTCATCTCCGCTGGAGATGAGACCAACGATCGCAGAGTCATCAGAGAACTTCTGTAGATGGCAATGTGTTGTGTTGTGTGAGAAGTCCGCAGTATAAAGAGTGAACAGGAAGGGAGCCAGCACCGTTCCCTGGGGGGCCCCCGTGCTACTGATGATCGTGTCGGAAACACAGTCCCGGGTTCTCACAAACTGAGGCCGGTTCGTGAGGTAGTCCAGGATCCATGATGACAGGTGCTGGTCCACCCCTGCGCGCAGCAGCTTGTCCTTCAGGATCATCGGTTGGATGGTGTTGAAAGCACTGGAGAAGTCAAAGAACATGATCCTCACCATATTCCCGGGCTTCTCCAGGTGGGACAGAGAACGGTGAAGGAGGAAGATCACCGCATCCTCCACCCCAATGCCATGCTGGTAGGCGAACTGGAGTGGATCCATCACTGGTTCCACCAGGGGGCGGAGATGAGCAAGGAGCAGTCTCTCCAGGGTCTTCATGAAGTGGGACGTCAAGGCCACCGGTCTGAAGCTGTTCAGGTCTTTGGGGTGGGAAGTTTTTGGTACAGGTACCACACAAGATGTTTGTGGTTGCTTTCTGATTGACCATTTCTGATTGACCATTTCATGAAACTGCTTGCAAAGTATTTGAGTACTGCTAGCTTTTGCTGGACTAGCAGCTCATTCTTAACAGATAAAGGTATTATCAGTGGCAAGGACAAGCCAAGACAAACTGACTCCAGTATCTGTTGCAGTGACTGACCAGATGGTGGGTTTGTTTATCTCTGCTCTTTGTGTAGTGCATGTCACAATACACCGACTGGCATGAATGGAGGTAGACCTTTCTATAAAAATAACAAACATAACAAAAAGTTTAGCATCAGGCCCTGCTGGAATGAGCATTTACAGTATCTCACAGAAGTTCAGGTTCAGGTTACTTTATTTGTACCCGTAGGTAGATTTGTTTTGCAGTCTGGTGACATCCATATTTACAAGCCACAAATTACATTCAACATAGACACAAACACAGGCTCACATGAAATTGACTATAAACATGATAAAAATACTCAAGGCTCCATCAGTCAGGGTATAAAAAGACAAAGAGATGAGAGAAAAACCAGAGGTAAGAGAGAAGAGTCATATTAAAAATTGAAAACTAGTCAAAGAGGTTAAAAACTCAAAGGTCAAAAAAACCCAATAAAATATTTAGAACCCAAGTAACATCCTACAAAAATAAATAAATATAAAATGGAGTTAATAAATAGGTACCTAAATTATGTGCAATATATTGTTACAGCTTGTTCAACTCTTTGACAGCAGCAGGAACAAAGCTGTTTTTGTAGCGCTGGGTTCTACTTTTTGGGACAGCAAACCTCCGTCTGGAGGGAAGAAGCTGAAAGTGGCAGTGCAAAGGGTGGGAGTCATCCTCTGTACTTGTCTGGTGTACAGGGATGTCGGGCTCAGCTGTGACTCACCAAGCAAACGACTGGACCATCTAACTACCTGATCCAAGGATTTCCTCTGTTTCAGTTTTATCTGACCAAACCATGACACTAAAGAAAAGGATAAAACAGATTCAATAAAAGCCCGATAAAACATTGTCATTATGGTTCGGTCAATTTGGAAGCGTGGAAGTTTTCTCAAGCAATGCAAATGTTGCTGACCCTTTTTGCACACCCTTTCACAGTTCTCTTCAAAGTTTAAATTACTATCAATAATCGTCCCAAGATATTTGTAGGATTGTACACATTCGGTGGTCTGGCCTTTTAGTACGGTGACTTTGTGCCTGGGAGTTTTCCTCCTAAAGTCAATAATCATGTCTTTAGTTTTTGTCGTATTCAGCTGCAGGTAGGAATCCTCACACCAGTGAACAAAATCATCAACTACTGGGCCGTGGCCACTCTCACCATCCTGAAGGAGACTGACAACAACTGAGTCATCAGCATACTTTATAATGTGTCTGTTGTCATGTCTGCTCCGACACATGTTTGTGTACAGGATGAAGAGTAGTGGTGACAGCACACACCCCTGAGGAGAGCCAGTAGAAGAACACTTTAGGTCAGACAATGTACCATTGACCCTTACTCTCTGCGTCCTGTTGGTTAAGAAATCCAGAATCCAACCCACCAGATTATTGCTCAAATCAAATTGTTGCAGGAGCCTTTCAACTAAGATATGAGGTTGGATTGTATTAAAGGCGGAGGAAAAGTCCACAAATAAAAGCCCGGCGTGTGTCCCATTAAAATCCAGATGTTTAAAAAGCATGTTAAACAGTGTGACAGTGGCATCCTCCACTCCTCTGTGAGGCCTATAGGCAAACTGCAGAGGATCCAATGCATGCTCAGTCTGCTTTAGGACCTCACATCTGACCAGTTTTTCAAAAATTTTCATTAAAATTGAAATCAAAGCAACTGGTCTAAAGTCGTTTACCGTTTTAGGATAGCTGGATTTTGGAACGGGAACAACCACAGCATCTTTTCAGATCTTAGGCACATGTTGTGTTTGTAAGGACTTATTGAAAATGTAATGAAATATAGGACTCAGTTCATGTGCACAGGACTTTACCAAGCGCCCACATATATTATCAGGGCCCTGACTTTTGTTCACTTTTACAGTGCAGAACTCCCTTTTAACATCCTGCACCTCAATATTAAAGTGCTGATTGTCTTTGAGTTTCTGTTTCAAATCTTGGGTTTCTGTGCTAAAATCAAAGGAGTCAAAACAACCATAAAAACAATTAAGAGCATTAGCCAGCTCTGTGTCTGAACTAAAACCATCTAAAAACACACGATTACTGCACTCTGTGCTCTGAAGGCCTGCAATAGTTTTCATACTGGCCCAGGCTGAACCAAGTTTCTTTGTTGCCATCTTGCTTTCCAATTCTGATTTATAATTCTGTTTTGCTCTTAAAATTTCGGACTTCAGCTCTTTTGTGGCAACCTGTAGCTCAGAAACAGACCCCTGTTTAAAGGCAAGTGCTTTCCTCTGTAAGCAGGATTTAACTGATTTTGTAACCCATGGCTTGTTGTTGGGATATATTTTGACACGTTTACGTGGAACAATCTTATTTTTACAGAAAGCCATGTAGGAGCATGTGACGTCCACCAAAGAGTCCAAATCATCCCCGCAGGCCAGTGTGAACATCTCCCAGTCTGTACAGTCAAAGCATTCCTGGAGGCTGTGCACTGAATCCTCTGTCCACACATCAATGTCTCTCATCTCCACCTTGCCTCTTCTGAGAGCAGTTTTATATGTGGGCAGCAAATGTACACAGTTGTAATCTGAGGATCCTAAAGGAGGAAGGGGGAGTGATTTATAGGCCCTCTCTATGGATCCATAGCACGGGTCCAATGTCTTTTTTCACCTGGTTAGGCAGAAGACATACTGATAAAAGTTTTTAAGTGTCTTCTTTAAAGAAACATGGTTAAAATCCCCAAGAATAAAGTTTGGCGCCTCTGGAGAAAGTGATTGCAGCTGCTGGACCACATCAAAGATTGTGCTGCAGGCAGAGTGCCCTCGGGTGAATGTACACAGTTGTGATGAAAAGCTGGGGGGACTCGTGAGGCAAATAAAAGGGGTGTAGTGACACAGACAGCAGCTCCACATCGGGTGTACAGATGCGCTCTCTGACCATGACAGATGTGCAGTACTGCTTATTAATGTATAAACATACGCTGCCCCCCTGACTTTTCCCCGTTACCTCTTCCTGCCGATCCGAGCGCAGTGGGGCTCCAAAGCCGTCAATCCACAGGTCTGCGTCTCAGTCGTGTGCATTAAGCCAAGATTTGGTGAAGGCCATGACGCAGCAGTTCTTAAAGTCCTTCTGGTAGCGTACATTCCCTTGAATTTCATCCACCTTGTTTCTCAGAGACTGTACATTCCCCAAAATCATAGAAGGTAGAGGAATGTTACCAAACTGACGTCTTCTCGGGTGCAATTTCACACCACCACGCTTTCCGTGTTTCCTTCTTCCGTCTCTCTTTCCACCGCTGTGTCCATCTCTCAAAATAAAGTCCGGCAGTTGCAGCTTAGGCTCAATCACAGCCACTGCATCAACCGTGTTTAAATGCAGCAACATGTCCCTGGAATAATGTATCATGCCCGCCATGATGCCGAATGCGTTTACTTCAAAGACAAAGAGCCAGAGGACAAGTAGCAGCAATACAAAAAAGGGGAGGTAGTCCATGTTGATGGAACCAGGGAGCTCTTCACCATACAGTCCACAAATATTCCAGGACAGAAACGACACAGAGAATATCATAAATACACATTAAAGTGCAAAAAACAAGACACACAGGTGACGGACTTTTTCACCAGCTGCCGGTCGCTGCATGCGACCTCATTTTTGTAAACATTATTATATCTTTTGATGGGACAACACTGAAAATGTGACACTTTGATACAAGGTAGTCAGTGTACAGTTTGTATAACAGTGTAAATTTGCTGGCCCCTCAAAATAACACAGCCATCCATCCATCCATCCATCTTCTACCGCTTTTCCGGAGGTTCGGGTCGCGGAGCCTGCAGTTCAAGCAGAGAAGCCCAAACTTCCCTCTCCCCAGCCACCTGCTCCAGCTCTTCAGAGAGGATACCAAGGCGTTCCCAGGCCAGCTGGGAAACATAGTCTCTCCACCAAGTCCTGGGTCTGCCCCGGGGTCTCCTACCAGTGGGACGTGCCCGAAACACCTCAAGTGGGAGGTGTCCAGGAGGCATCCTAATCAGATGCCCATACCACCTCAACTTGACTCCTTTCAATGTTGAGGAGCAACGGTTCTACTCTGAGCCTCTCCCTGATGACTGAGCTCCTCACCCTGTCTCTGAGGGTGAGTCCAGCAATCCTACGGAGAAAGCTCATTTCAACTGCTTGTATCCGCAATCTCGTTCTTTCGGTCATTACCCAAAGCTCGTGACCATAGGTGAGAGTAGGAACGTAGATTGACTGGTGAATTGACAGCTTTGCCTTAGAACTAAGCTCCCTCTTCACCACAACAGACCGGTACAACGTCCGCATCACTGCAGATGCTGCTTCGATCCGTCTGTCAATCTCTCGCTCCATTTTCCCCTCACTCGTGAATAAGACCCCAAGATACTTAAATTCTTCCACTTGGGGCAGGAGCCTGTCCCCAACCCAGAGAGGACAATCCACCTTTTTCCAGCTGAGGACCATGGACTCGGACTTGGAGGTGCTGATTCTCATCCCAGCCGCTTCACACTCAGCAGCAAACCGTCCCAGCAAGAGCTGTAGGTCATTGCTGGATGAAGCCAACAGGACAACATCATCTGCAAACAACAGAGATGAGATCCTGTGATCACCAAGCATGACACCCTCCATTCCCTGGCTGCGCCTAGAAATCCTGTCCATAAAAATTATGAACAGGATCAGTGACAAAGGGCAGCCCTGGCGGAGTCCAACTTTCACTGAGAATGAGTCCAACCGAGTGTTGCCAATATGATCCAAACTCTCACAACGGTCATACAGAGACCGAATAGCTCATAACAACAAGACCGATACCCCATACTCCCGAAGCAACCCCCACAAAAAACCATGAGAGACGCAGTCAAATGCCTTCTCCAAGTCCTTTAAAAGCCCTGAGCAAAAACTTCCAAATTAAGGCAAACATGGCTGTTAAGCAAAAATCACAATATGGCAGAGGATATACAGTTAAAGTTCTGTTAGTTCTGCTACTTCTGGCAGGAGATATTCACCTTAACCCTGGACCTGCCACTATTAAACAGCAGACCATTGGGTTAGCACAAAACCGAGCTGTACAAAAGCAAAAACAACATTTATTTTTCCAAACTGTTAATCATGCACGAGTTCTTTGGGACACCAAGGCTAAACCAAAGGGGATCCTCGGCGGTCATTTAAACATACGGAGCATAATCCCCAAAAGAGATGAGATTTCGGTGTTGCTGTTGGACTCAAATCTGGACTACCTTTGTCTCTCAGAAAGCTGGCTACACAGTAACATAGACACTAATATGATCGATATTGTGGGCTACCAGTGTTTTAGAAAAGACAGGCAGGTAGGGAGGGGAGGAGGTGTTTTAATTTACATCAAAGAGAAATATAAATGTCAACTGGTTGATTTGAATACTTCACTTGAATGTTTAGCTGTTAATGTATGTCTCTCTCCGGTAATGAATTTCAACATTGCAGTAGTGTACAACCCACCGTCACACAACTCTTCCTTTTATAATGAATTAAGTGATCTGGTTAAACAACTTGAGAAGAACAGAGAAACAATAATTCATGGTGACTTTAATATCAACTGGTCTGATAAAAAAGACAAACAAAAACTGAAAAGCCTCATGACTAAATTTAATTACCAGCAAATCATCAAAGGACCCACCAGGATAACCAAACAATCCAGAACACTTATTGACATGGTATTTACTAATAAACCAGAACGAATAACCAGAACCTATAATCTTGTAACTGGTCTCTCAGATCATAACATGGTTCTTGCTGTCAGGAAACTTACTAAAAAGCGACTACAGTATTTTGGGGGAGTCGATATTGACAAATCAAATTTTATTATCCCCAAATCAAAAAATGAGGAGTTTGAACATTACTTAGAGAATCAAAATTGGGAGCAGCTCATGTCAACATGTGAAGTAGATGATTGTTGTAATTTTATAACTGCAACAATCACAAAGTCTATTGAAAAATTTTCAAAGTAAATTAAAAGTAGACAACAGAAGATTAGCCTACCATGGTTAAATAATGAAATAAGAAAACTTATGAAGAGGCGAGACTATGCACTGAAAACATCACTAACCTCCAAACTACAAAATGATCACCTTGTGTACAAAAGTTTAAGAAATAAAGTGGTACATGAGCTGCGAAAATCAAAAATATCTTATTACAATAAACTGATAGATCATGCAAAGGGTAACAACAGTTCCCTATGGAGGCATTTAAATAACTTAACTAATAAAAAAAAAACGATCAGAAGGGGGTAAAGGAACTTAGAATCAATGGCAAGACCGTCAGTGACAAGGCTACTTTGGCAAATGAATTTAATTCACACTTTGTGGGCTCTGTGGAAGACTTAACAAAAATTTTTGTGCTGCCAAATGTGCTCAACAACACAAATTCCATACTCCCAACAGATACTTTTCACATCGATGAGGTAAATGAGAAGTTAATTGCTGGTATTGTTAAAACACTGTCAAACTCAAAAACTAGTGATATCTACAATATGAGCACCTCCTTTCTCAAAATGCACAGCAAAATATTAATCAAACCACTGACTCATCTCATTAATCTCTCCATTAGGTCTAGTACATTTCCATCTGGCTGGAAAAAAGCTGTCGTCATACCAGTTCATAAATCAGGCAGTAAAGACGATATATGCAATTACCGCCCAATCTCTATCTTACCAGTCCTATCTAAGGTTCTTGAAAAAGTTGTAGCTACACAGCTGATAGACTACTTACAAGACAGTCAACTTCTTCATCCACATCAATTTGGTTTTAGACCAGGATACTCAACAGAAACAGCAAATTGTTGCCTTATTGAAAACGTCAAACAGTCCTTGGACAGGGGTAATGTGGTAGGAGCTGTTTTTCTAGATCTCAAAAAGGCTTTCGATACTGTAAACCACAGTTTGCTTTTATCCAAAATGGTATCTTTTAACTTCTCCCCAAATACATTAGAATGGTTTGCATCTTATCTCCAGAATAGAGAACAGTGTGTAAAAGTTCACCAGGATAAATCCTCATTTTTAAACAACCGCATGGGTATCCCACAAGGGTCCATTCTTGGTCCTTTACTTTTCAGCATTTTTATTAATGACTTGCCGTTACACTGCTCAGCTGCAACATGCCAACTTTATGCAGATGATGCAGTTATTTACACAGCTGCCAAGACTCCAGCACAGGCTGCAGATGTACTGTCTACAAGTATGGTTGATGTCCAAGAGTGGCTCCTCAAGAACCATCTATTGCTGAACCTTCAGAAAACAGTCTCAATGTGCTTTTCAATCAAAAAATGTAACCTGCAACATTTTAAAGTTAATATACATGATCATGACATCAGTTTAGCTACAGAATTCAAATACCTTGGCATTGTACTAGATCCTCAACTCAAATTTAATCTTCATATAAAGAAAATTTCAAAAACAGTAAAAAAAAATCTGAACTGCTTTAAATTAATTAGATATTACATACCTTACGAAGCAGCTGCACTGTATATGCATTCTATGGTTTTTTCTCATATATCATACTGTTTGACAGTCTGGGCTCAAGCAGCCCCTTCCACAATAAGACATATAGGTTCATTATATAATCAAACCCTAAAAATCTTGGACAAAAAGCCCATTAGGTGGCATCACTGTAATGTTTTAAAAAAATACAACCTATTGAGTTTTGAGAGCTTCATTGACCTCTGTCTTCTGAAATTAACGTTCAAATGTTTCCATAAATCAGCACCCGAGCCACTTGCTGGTTTCGTCCAAAGACAGGACAGCAGCAGAGCCACCAGGAGTTCTGTTAACAATAACTGTAAAATATTCCACCGCAGAACCACATTTGGACAAACAGCTTTCTCTATAAAGGGCAGTCACATCTGGAACACAATGCCAAATGAAATTAAAATAATAACGGACTTTAAAACATTCACTAAAAATGTTAAAAACTGGCTGAAAAATAAACAAGAATGTACTCATGTATGAATTATTTGTCTGCAAAGTGAGAGTGAATGAAGGGAAGGAATAAATGTGTTTGTTTATAGTGAGTGACGGAGGGAGGAAGGCCTGAAATAGGCAAATGTGAGTTATGTTATATGTGTTAAATGTGAGTCAGGCTGTTATATTTGTGTATTTATAATATTTATGTTAAAGGTGAGTCAGGCTGTTATATTTGTGTATTTATAATATTTATAATTGTGTATTTATAATTTTTCTGCATTGATGTATGTGGTTATTGTGTATATTTTTATCTTGATTCTTTTTTCTAAAGCCCATCCAGGGACAAGAGTTGCAAATTAGCTAATAGCTATACACTCTATGTGCAACACATCAGATTGATTGTCTTTGATTAATTGTCTATGTTTATTGCACTGTCCCTGTCAAATAAACTAATCTACTACTACAAAAAACACATGTAAACTGGTTGGGCAAACTCCCACGGACCATCGAGAATTCTCAAGAGGGTAAAGAGCTGGTCCGATGTGCCACGACCAGGACGAAAACCACATTGCTCCTCCTGAATCCGAGTTTCGACCAACGGCCGGACTCTCCTCTCCAGTACCTTGGCATAGACCTTCCCAGGGAGTCTGAGGAGTGTGATCCCTCTAAAGTTGGAGCACACCCTCAGGTCCCCTTTTTTGAAGAGAGGAACCACCACCCCGGTTTGCCATGCCAAAGGCACTGCCCCCGACCTCCATGCAATGTTGCAGAGGCATGTCAACCATGACAGCCCAACAGCATCCAGGGCCTTGAGGTACTCAGGGCGAATCTTGTCCACCCCCGGGGCCCGGCCACCAAGGAGATTTTTAACCACCTTGGCAACCTCAGCCCCTGTGATAGGCGAGTCATCCCCCCCGTCCACAAACCCTGCTTCCTCTGTGGAAGGCGTATCAGTGGGATTGAGGAGATCCTCGAAGTATTCCTTCCACCGCCCGACGATATCCCCAGTTGAAGTCAACAGCGCCCCATCCGCACCATACACAGTGTGGACAGGGACATTTTCCATCCTTGGGACCTGGCTGGGCTCAGCCCGAAGTTAGTTACATGGGTCCGCCCTCCAGTGGACTCACCACCTGCAGGAGGGATCATGGGGGTCCGGTGCTATGTGGATTAGGTGGCGGTCAAAGGCAGAGACCTTGGCGAACTGATAACACAGCCATTAATGTCTAAACCACTGGCAACAAAAGTGAGTGCACCCCTAAGTGAAAATGTCCAAATTGTGCCTAATTAGCCATTTTCCCTCCTTGGTGTCATGTGACTCGTTCGTGTTACAAGGTCTCAGGTGTGAATAAGGAGCAGGTGTGTTAAATTTGGTTTTATTGTTTGCATACTCTCATACTGGTCACTGGAAGTTCAACATGGCACCTCATGGCAAAGAACTCTCTGAGGATCTGAAAAAAAAGAATTGTTGCTCTACATAAAAATGACCTCGGCTATAAGAAGATTGCCAACACCCTGAAACTGAGCTGCAGCACTGTGGCCAAGACCATACAGTGGTTTAACAGGACAGGTTCTACTCAGAACAGGCCTTGCCATGGTTGACCAAAGAAGTTGAGTGCACGTGCTCAGCATCATATCCAGAGGTTGTCTTTTGAAAATAGACGTATGAGTGCTGCCAGCATTGCTGCAGAGGTTGAAAGGGTGTGGGTCACTTTCTCAGTGCTCAGATCATACGTCGCACACTGCATCAAATTGGTTTGCCTGGCTGTCGTCCCAGAAGGAAGCCCCTTTTAAAGATGATGCACAAGAAAGCCTGCAAACAGTATGCTGAAGACAAGCAGACAAAGGACATGGATTACTGAAACCATGTCCTGTCGTCTGATGAGACCAAAATAAACTTATTTGGTTCAGATGGTGTCAAGCGTGTGTGGCGGCAGTCAGGTGAGGAGTACAAAGACAACTGTGTCTTACCTACAGTGAAGCATGGTGGTGAGAGTGTCATGGTTTGGGGCTGCATGAGTACTGCCGGCACTGGGGAGCTACAGTTCATTGAGGAAACCATGAATGCCAACATGCACTGTGACATACTGAAGCAGAGCATGATCCCCTCCCTTCAGAAACTGGGTCGCAGGGTAGTATTCCAACATGATAATGACCCCAAACACACCTGCAAGATTACCACCGCATTGCTAAAGAGACTGAGTCTCTTTAGCAATAGAGTCTCTTTAGAGTCTGCTCCAACGAGTTGGCCCCCATCTTCACCCGGATCATTAACAGATCACTGGAGCTGCGTGAAGTGCCTTCCTGCTTCAAACGCTCCATCATCATTCCAGTTCCCAAGAAACCCTCTGTTACAGGATTAAACGACTACAGACCTGTTGCCCTGACCTCTGTGGTCATGAAATCCTTGGAGAGATTGGTGCTGAACCACCTGAAGGTCATCACAGGCCCCCTGATGGACCCACTGCAGTTTGCCTACCGGTCAAACAGGTTAGTGGATGATGCAGTGAATATGGGACTACATTACATCCTGCAACACCTCGACTCCCCAGGGACGTACGCCAGGATCCTGTTTGTCGACTTCAGCTCAGCGTTCAACACCATCATCCCAGGCATTCTTCATCAGAAACTCCTCCAGCTCAAGGTGCCCCCCTCCACCTGCCAGTGGATCTCCAGCTTTCTGACTGACAGGTGGCAACAGGTGAAGCTAGGGAGATTTACATCCAGCTCCCGAAAAATTAGTACTGGCGCCCCCCAAGGATGTGTCCTTTCCCCACTGCTCTTCTCCCTCTACTCCAATGACTGCACCTCAGAGGACCCTTTGGTGAAGCTCCTGAAGTTTGCGGACGACACCACAGTCATCGGTTTGATCCGGGATGATGATGAGTCTGCATACAGGCGGGAGGTGGAGCAGCTGATCCTCTGGTGCAGCCAGAACCATCTTGAACTTAACCCAGCCAAAACGGTGGAGATGACTGTGGATTTCAGGCGACACCCCCCTTCATTCCCCCCACTCACCATCCTCAACAGCACCGTGTCCACTGTGGACTCCTTCAAGTTTCTGGGTACCACAATCTCCCGGAACCTGAAGTGGTCCTCCCAAATAGACACTGTCCAGAAAAAGGCCCAGCAGAGGTTGTTTTTTCTGCGTCAGCTCAAGAAGTTTGATTTGCCTCAGGAGCTGCTGGTTGTCTTCTACACCGCCATCATCCAATCTGTCCTCTGCTTTTCCATCACTGTCTGGTTTGGATCTGCCACTAAACAGGACAAGACCAGACTGCAGCGGATCATTAAGTCTGCGAAGAGGATCATTGGTACTGACCTACCCTCCATTGAGAACTTATATCGGTCCATAACCAGGAAACGGGCGGGAAACATCTGTGCTGACCCATCACACCCCGGCCACAAACTGTTTGAACTTCTATCTTCTGGTTGTCGTTACAGATCACTGAAGGTCAAAACCACCCGTCACAGGAACAGTTTCTTTCCTCAAGCCATCACTCTGATGAACTCCTAACATTCACCTAGTCCTACCTGTTGCTGTACTCATGACTTTTCATCCATTATTACATTGCACATAACTCTCACACTGCTTTTTTACTTCATTCACATTATATCACTGAATCTGAGTTCACATTGAAATACTGTGTGACTGTATATTTTTCCATATATTTCTGCGAAGTGTGGTTAGTCTGAGTAAATAACTGCATATATTCCTGTATATATTTGCATCCTTTTATAGAAACGTGGACAGACTGTAATTTACTGTACATACTCTGTTGTCATTGAATCCTTATTTAAATCCTCCACCTGAACAATGAGAGCAAGTTTTTAGCCAAAGTCAAATTCCTTGTATGTGTTGTGCATACTTGGCCAATAAAGCTGATTCTGATTCTGATTCTGATTCTGATTCTGAGGGTAAAGGCAATGGACTGGCTAAGCACGTCTCCAGACCTAAACCCTACTGAGCATCTGTGGGGCATTCTCAAAGGGAAGGTGGAGGAGCACAAGGTGTCTAACATCCACCAGGTCCATGATGTCATCGTGGAGAAGTGGAAGAGGATTCCAGTGGCAACCTGTGAAGCTCTAGTGAACTCCATGCCCAAGAGAGTTAAGGCAGTGCTGGAAAACAATGGTAGCCTCACAAAATGGTAATAATTTGGGCACATTTGGACATTTCCACTTAGGGGTGTACTCACTTTTGTTGCCAGCGGTTTAGACATTAATGGCTGTGTGTTGAGTTATTTTGAGGAGACAGCAAATTTACACTGTTATACAAGCTGTACACTGACTACATTGTATCAGTGTCATATCTTCAGTGTTGTCCCATGAAAAGATATAATAGAATATTTACAAAAATGTGAGGGGTGTACTCACTTTTGGGAGATACTGTAGCTTGTAGGTGATAAAACCCAGCAATCCTTTATACAGAAAAAGAGCCGTAATACTCATAGCTGCAAGTTCAGTGCAGTAGTGTAGGTGCAGATAGTGACAGACAGGACTGCACATGAACAGTATTGCAAAACAGACAGCAGCAGATATGGCATTTGTGCAAATGGTTGCAGTAAAGTGCAGAAACGTACAGCAGCAGATGTATTGCTGTTGGTGTGCCAGTCTTTCTGTGCCAACAGCTGAGGTAGTTTTTGTGTGGGTGAAAGCGTTATGGTCCGGGGGGCGAGGAGGGGAGTGGACAGAGTTCAGGGTCCTGATGGCCAGATGAACAAAACTGCTTAGCAGTCTTGTGGAGCGGGCCCGGAGGCTCCGATACCTTTTCCCCAAGGGCAGGGGGCTGAAGAGGGAGTGTGAGGGGTGGGAGCTGTCGCCTACAATGTTGATGGTGCTGCAGGTGGGGTAGAGGGGGGCAGAGGGGCACCGATGATCTTGCTGGCTGCTTTTACTGTGCGTTGTAGTGTCTTCCGGCAGGAGGTGGTGCTGCTTCCATACCACACTGTGATGCAGCTGGTGAAGATGCTCACAGTGGTGCCCTGGTAGAATGAGCACATGATGGGGGGTGGGACTTGTGCTCTCCTCAGTTTGCAGAGGAAATGGAGGTGAGTTTGAGCCTTTTTGGCCAGTGATGTGGTGTTGTTGGACCAGGAGAGGTCCTCAGAGATGTGCATCCCCAGGAACTTGATGCTGCTTACCCCCTCCACAGCTGCTCCATCGATGAACAGAGGGGGCTGCTGTGTGTGTCCCCTCCTAAAGTCAACCACAATCTCCTTGGTTTTCTCCACATTCAGGAAGAGATTATTGTCTTTACACCACTGGACCAATTGGCTCACCTCATTCCTGTAGTTGGCCTCCTCATGCTGGTGATGAGGCCTTCCACCGTCATGTCGTCTGCAAACTTGATGATGTGGTTGGTGCTGTAGGCTGGTAGACAGTCATGGGTCAGCAGAGTGAA
This sequence comes from Pholidichthys leucotaenia, assembly GCA_020510985.1. NCBI lineage: Eukaryota > Metazoa > Chordata > Actinopteri > Cichliformes > Pholidichthyidae > Pholidichthys > Pholidichthys leucotaenia. The sequence goes on along the minus strand of JAJAQF010000131.1, from coordinate 77,735 downwards.
GAGCAGCGGGCTGAGCACGCACCCTTGTGGGGCCTCTGTGCTCAGTGTGATGGTCTTAGATGTGTTGCTGCCAACCCGCACATTCTGTGGCCTCCCTGTGAGAAAATCCAGCACTCAGTTACAGAGAGAGGTTTTGAGACCCAAGTGTCTGAGTTTTTGTATTAGGTGCTGGGGGATGATTGTGTTGAATGCTGAACTGGAGTCTAAGAACAGCATTTGCACGTAGGAGTTTTTTCAGTCCAGGTGAGTGAGGGCTGGATGGAGAGCAGCAGCGATGCATCTTCTGTGGATTTGTTTGATCTGTATGCAAACTGAGATGGGTCATGGGAGGGAGGGAGGATAGACTTGATGTTCTGCATGACCAGAATCAGAATCAGATTTATTGCCATTGTTCATGTAGTACACAAACTAGGAATTTGTCTCAGTGCAATGCTGCAACATTAAACATGATAAAATAAAAGAAATAAACTATACATGCAATAAAGTGTAGAATAAGAGTGAGTAATACTAGTCAGCAGTTAAAATATATTAGCGAGCAGCAGATAATGTGGAGAACCATATAGTGCAGTCGGTAATGCAGGAAGAAAACAGTGATGATTGACATGAGTCTGGTTGAGCTGCTGTACATAGTGCACGAGAGTCAATAAGTCACTTAGTGTTCAGCAGTCTGATGGCAGAGGGGAAGAAGCTGTTCATGTGACGGGAGGTTTTAGTCTGGATGGACCGAAGTCTTCTACCTGAGGGGAGGGTGGCAAACAGTACGTGACCAGGGTGTGAGGGATCGGCTATGATCCGGCCAGCACGCCTCCGGGTCCTGGAGATGTACAGATCCTGGAGAGATGGGAGCTTGCAGCCGATCACCTTCTCAGCAGTGCGCACAACGTGCTGCAGCCTTAGTCTGTCCCTGGCAGTGGCTCCTGCGTACCACACGGTTATGGAGGTGGTGAGGAAGGACTCAATGATGGCTGTGTAGAACTGCACTAACATCTTGGTGGGTAGCTTGAGCTTCCTCAGCTGCCGCAGGAAGAACATCCTCTGCTGGGCCTTTTTGATGAGGGAGCTGATGGTCGGCTCCCACTTGAGGTCCCTGGTGATGGTGGTGCCTAGGAAGCGGAAGGAATCAGCAGTGGTGATGGGAGAGCCTGTGAGGGTGAGGGGGGGCAGAGGGGTTGTGACTTTCCTGAAGTCCACAATCATCTCCACTGTCTTCAGAGCGTTCAGCTGCAGGTTGTTGTGGCTGCACCAGGACACCAGCTGGGCCACCTCTCTCCTGTAGACGGACTCGTCGCCATTGGAGATGATCCCAATGAGGGTGGTGTCGTCCGCAAACTTGATCAACTTGACAGACTGGTGGCTGGAGGTGCAGGAGTTGGTATAAAGGGAGAAGAGTAGGGGGGAAAGTACACAGCCCTGGGGTGATCCGGTGCTGATGCTAGCAGAGTCTGAGACAGTCTTTCCCAGCCGCACATGCTGCCTCCGGTCCGTCAGGAAGTCGGTGATCCACCTGCAGAGGGAGTCAGGCACGTTGAGCAGGGACAGCTTGTCCCGGAGCAGAGCGGGGCGGAAGGTGTTGAATGCAGAGCTGAAGTCCACAAACAGGATCCTGGCGTAGGTTCCCAGGGAGTCCAGGTGCTGGAGTGGAGGGCCAGGTTGACTGCATCGTCTACAGACCTGTTGGCTCGGTAGGCAAACTGCAGCGGGTCCAGGAGGGGAGTGGTGATGAACTTGAGGTGGGGCAGGACCAGGCGCTCAAAGGACTTCATGACTACAGAGGTGAGCACTACAGGTCTGTAGTCGTTAAGTCCAGTGATCCGTGGCTTCTTGGGGACAGGGATGATGGTGGAGGATTTGAGGCAGGTTGGCACGTGGCATTGCTTAAGGGAGGTGTTAAAAATGTCTGTGAAGACAGGAGCCAGCTCTTTCGCACAGTGTCTCAGGGTGGAGGGAGACACGCCGTCCGGACCGGGGGCCTTGCGCGTGTTCAGTCTGGAGAACTGTTTGAGCACGTCCTGCTCACTGATGACAAGGGCAGGGGGGGAGGAGGGGGGGCCGCCTTTGATGAAGTAGGCATTGTGGAGGCTGTGGAGCTGGAGGGAGGGGGGGAGTTGGACACAGTTGACGAGGTGTCAAAACGGGCATAGTGTTGGGACAGTCTTTGACAAAGGGCTTTGTCATCCTGACCTTTAGGAGCCTGAGGCCGATAGTTGGTGATTTGCCTCAGTCCTCTCCACACAGAAGCAGTCATTAGCAGTGAACTGCTGCTGGAGTCTCTCAGAATACACAGATTTAGCTCTCCTTAGCTCTCTGCTAAACCGGTATTTAACCTCCCTGTAGCAGTCCCTGTCTCCACTTTTCAGCGCTGCTTCCTTCTCCTTCCTGATCTGTCTGAGCTTAGCAGTGAACCAGGGCTTGTCATTAGAGTACCTCACCCTGGTGCGCGATGCAAGGATGCTCTCCTCACAAAAGTGGATATAAGAGTTCACAGTGTCCGTGTACTCATCTAGATCATGGGTGGCTCCTTTAAACATGCCCCAATCAGTTATTTCCATGCATGTTTCCAGCTTCTCCTCAGCTTCACTGGTCCATTTCTTCGTAGTGCTCACAACAGGTTTAGTGAGCTTCAATCTCTGTCTGTATGTGGGAATGAGGTGGACCATCACGTGATCAGATAGTCCGAGCGCAGCACGGGGAACAGCGCGATACGCATCCTTCACTGTGGTGTAACAGTGATCCAGCGTGTTTATTCCTCTGGTGGGGCATTTAATAAACTGTTTGTATCGGGGGAGATCGTGGCTCAGATTGCTCTGGTTAAAGTCGCCAACCACAATAACCAGAGAGTCTGGAAAAATCCGCTCTGTATGTTAATTGTGATCTGCGAGCGCGCGCTGAGCTTCGCGCGTGTCCGCGTCGGGAGGGACGTACACAGCGACGAGGATGAATGAGGCGAACTCCCACGGGGAATAAAATGGCTTGCAGTTAATAAAAAGAAATTCCAGGGCGGGAGAACAGTGTTTGGAAATTACCGTTACATCAGAGCACCAGCTGCTGTTGATGTAAAAGCAGACTCCGCCTCCTGAGGATTTACCGGAGAGCTCTGTGTCACGATCAGCACGAAACAGCTGAAATCCCTCGAGGCGCAGCGCGCTGTCCGGTGTGTTTTCCCTGAGCCAGGTCTCAGTAAAACAGAGGGCAGCCGAGGAAGAGAGGTCCTTAAAACGCATCAGCAGTCTTAGTTCATCTACCTTGTTAGAGAGAGAATTGGCATTGGACAGAAAGATTCCAGGCAAAGCCGTGCGCGTGCCTCTCCTGCGGAGCCGGACGAGAGCGCCCGCTCGCCATCCTCTCTTTCGCCGTCTCACTTTTCGAGCCAAGCAATGAACCAGATTGGCGGCAGGAGCTAGAAAAACTGGGAGTAGGTCCGTGGGAGTGAAAGTCCTGATATTTAGAAGCTCTTCACGGGTATAAGAGCATGCAGACACACAATTGACAAACAAAAACAAACAAAGGGTGCAATGAAGCACCATGGTGACCACTGTGGGCGCCATCTTGCGCAAAAAAGCAAAAAAGACCAGTTGCTCAAAGCACTTCATTATGATGGGGGTCAGTGGTACGGGCCAGTAGTTGTTGTAGCTGGATGGGACGGGCTTCTTTGTATTATGGTAGGAGTTTTGAAATACGTGGGGACAACAGCTTGACTTGGGGAGATGTTGAAGATGTCGGCCAGGACATTCTTGAGCTCCTGCGCACAGTCCTTCAGAACACGGCCTGGTATGTTGTCTGGTCCAGCTGCCTTGTGTGTGTTGATCCTACAGAGGGTCGTCTTCATGCTAGCTGGATCCAGACTTAGGGCCTGCTCACCTGGGGGAGGAGTGGTCTTCTGTGCTGATGTGCTGTTTTGTGCTTCAAACTGGCCAAAGAAGTCATTTCGGTTGTTAAGCAGTGTGATGTCACTTGCACAGGTCTGAGGAGGAGGTTTGTAGTTGGTGAGGGTCTGTATGCCACGCCAGAGGGAACGTGCGTCTATGAGGAGGCCCCCTCTGGCCACACATGTACCTGCTTTTTTGTTGGTCTGATTGTTTTCACTCTGGGTTTGTTTGCCAGCCTTAGCAAGATGGTGATGTGATCAGAGAGACCCAGGTGGGGAAGGGCGGAGGCTCTGTTTGCTTTCTTGTGGGTTGTGTACACCAGGTACTCGCCGATGCCAATGGGCGGGACGTACACAGCGACTAGTAGGACAGATGAAAATTCTCTCAGAATGTAAAAGGGTCAGAACTTGATGATTATGAGCTCCACCAATGAAGAACAGTATTTATACACAACAGTTGCAGCTTCGCACCAAACGTCACTGATGTAAACACAGACGCCTCCTCCTCGGCTTTTCCCTCCTTCCGTGAGCAGCCTATCAGCCCAGTAGCATGTTAGCCCTGCTAACTGAATGGCAGAGTCCGGTATATTCTCATTTAACCACGCTTCTGTAAAGAGAAAAACACAGCAGTTCTGCACACCACATTGCATAGTTCTCAGGAGCTGCATGTGGTCTGTTTTGTTGTCTGGTGAGCGTATGTTGGCCAGAATGAGGGAAGGAACTGGGGGTCTGTGTGGGCTAGCGGTTAGCTTCGTTGGGATACCTCCACGTTTACCTGTCTTTTGTCACTGCTCACACCATCTACAGCGTCGCCATTTGGGATGAAACACAGCAGTCAAGTCCGGTGGTGTGGAGGTCTGGTGGAGAAGACCTAGGCCATGGAGTTCCTCCGTAACGCTCTGATCCAGGACGTAATGTTTGATCATATTCCTCATCTTCAGGAGGCTGTGGTGACTGTAGCTTGTCCGCAGCACCATATACAGACATTCTATACATGAAATTAGGCGTAATTTAAACAACACTAAATGGCTCAAAAACCCAACGATAGAAGGGAGGCTGCTGCATGTTCATGCGCCACCTATCGTTTTCAGCCCCCTTTGGAGTTTGTAACGGTGTGAGACGGGGGAATTTTGTCCCCGGTTTTATTTAATTTATATGTTGATGAACTGTCTGTGCGGCTGAGAGCCTGTAACACTGGGTGTATGATTGGTGAAGTGCATATTGTACACCTCTATATACTGCACACCTGTGGCTAACTTGTAAAAAATCTAATATGCAGTGGCTGCAAGTTGCGTACAATGATGCAATGAGAATTATTCTAAAACTACCCAGAGGGGGAGTTCCAGTCAGATGTTTGTCACTGCAGGAGTGAGCACTTTTAAGAAATTCATTGTTTAAATTTATGCACTTTTTGGATGAATCTGGCAACAGAATTATTGTGGCTCTCTGAAATGCCATCAAGAGCTGTTCCCACTACAACTCCAGGCTGAGATTATACTGGCTCCAATGTATTTATCTATTCTGAGTTATTTTTTAGAGTTTTTATATTCTGTTTAATGGTCTGTTTTATACTCACTTTTTTATATTCTCATTATATACACTACTCACACAAAGTTAGGGATATTCGACTTGTGGGTGAAATTTACAGGTGAACTTAATTTGACCTTCTCTAACCTTCTGAATGCACATGTCCAACTTTTCAATGTTTCAGTACTTTTTTGCATAATTTGTTGCTCTCTAACAAGGTGCTTAATGGCAAAATTCACCACAAGTGTTTGATCCATGAATCGACCAATCCATTTTCTGGTTCAAAGGTTGGAACCTTTCAGTGTGGAGTTTGCATGTTCTCCCTGTGCTGCGTGGGTTTACTCTGGGGGCTCCGGTTTCCTCCCACAATCCAAAGACATGCATGTTAGGTTAACTGGCTGTTCTAAATTGTCCCTAGATATCTGTTTCCTATAGGCCCTTAGAAAAGAGGGTTAGTACTAGTGAAAGCGCTTTGAGTGGTCTTTGTGTCTAGAAAAGCGCTGTATAAGTGCAGGTTCGTTAGTTAGTTAGTTCAATTAGAATTGGTATTTAAACAGTCCTCTTCATCATGCTGTTCACATTTTGACATCATGAGACCAAGACGACACCTAACAATTGATCAGGAGTACCTCACCATTGCGAGGCTTCAAAAAGGATGTTCTCAGAGGGAAGTGGCCACTGAGCTTAGAGTGTCATTGTCATCAGCAGGTTTCAACAGAGATGCAGAGAGACTGGAAGAGTCACAGAAAGGCATAGAAGTGGACGTCCTTTGGCCACATCCCATGCTGATGACTGCTTCATTGTGAAGAGTGCCCTGTGGAACTGGATGATAAATGCCTTAACTCCAGGCACATTTAAGGGAGGTGAGAGGCACCCAGGTGTCACATCAGACCATTTGAAACCCTTTACATCAGCGTGGTCTGTGTGCTAGATGACCTGCAAGGTACCGGACCACAGCACCAGGCACAGGCGTCATCATTTGCATGGGCCAGGGCCAGGGAACATTTACGCTGGACAAGGGACCAGTGGGCCTCAGTACTGTTCTCTGATGAAAGTCGATTCACGATGAGCAGAAATGATGGCCACCAACGATGTTGGAGACGTCAAAGAGAGTGCTGTGTATCAGCCACTGTTGTCACCATGTTACAGTCTGGGCAGGTGTTTCTAGTCAATACAGAACTGTCCTGCACCTTGTGAATGGTACAGGGACAAGCCAATACTACCTGAATAACGTCATTAATCCAGTCATTTTGCCCCTGCATGGACAACACAGGCCCAATTTCATCTTCATGGACAACAATGCTCCAGCTCATTGAGGTCACATCATTAGGGAACAGCTGCTGGAGGATGGGGTACCTCAAATGGAGTGGCCTGCACTTTCTCCAAACCTGAATCCCATAGAAAACTCATGGGATCAGCTGAGTCACCGTGTAGAGGCTCGTAACCCTGCACCCCACAACCTCAATGACCTGAGGGCCACCCTGCAGGAAGAGTGGAACGCCATGCCTCAGCAGACAATAAGTCGACTTGTGAACAGCATGAGACATCGTTGTCAAGCTGTAATTGATGCTCAGGGGAACATGACAAGTTCTTGAGACACTGACATTTTTTGTTGTAGTATAGCCACCACTGCTGCTGGCTTTTGTTTCAATAAATTGTTTGAGTTGAGGAAATCACCATCGCATGCTTCTACTTAAATGCCTGAATTTCACGGTATAATATCTCTGTAGCGTGAACTTTTTACATTTTCCATGAATTTAACCCAAAAGCCAAATATCCCTAACTTTTTGTGAGTAGTGTGTGTGTGTGTGTGTGTGTGTGTGTGTGTGTGTGTGTGTGCGCACAGTGCATCCAGAAAGTCTTCACAGCGCTTCACTTTTTCCACATTTTGTTATGTTACAGCCTTATTCCAAAAGGGATTAAATTCTTTTTTCCCCCTCAAAATTCTACACAAAACACCCCATAATGACAATGTGAAGAGTTTTTTTTTGAGATTTTTGCAAATTTATCAAAAATAAAAAACTAAGAAATCCCATGTACATAAGTATTCTCAGCCTTTGCTCAATACTTGCTGATGCACCTTGGGCAGCAATTACAGCCTCAAGTTTTTTCTGAATATGATGCCACAAGCTTGGCACACCTATCGTTGGGCAGTTTCACTCATTGTTCTTTGCAGCACCTCTCAAGCTCCATCAGGTTGGATGGGAAGCGTCGGTGCACAGCTATTTTCACATCTCTCCAGAGATGTTCAATTGGATTCAGGTCTGGGCTCTGGCTGGGCCACTCAAGGACATTCACAGCGTTGTCCTGAAGCCACTCCTTCGATATGTGAACTGTATCAGTCTAATAAACAAAAAATGTCCAAAAACAAATCTTGGGTTGGAAAAATAAGAAATACAAAATATTCATTTAGCCTCAGAAACATTTATTCGTGCTTCATTTTCAATAAGACACACATGGACTTGAAACAATCAGTCATGTGAAGAAAACGTTTTCAGATTGTCTAGAAATAATAAAAAAAATCCTGAAGAAACACACACAGAACAAAGATCCACAGAACTACATCAGCTGCACACCGTGACTCTGTCACCGGCTCCTGTTGCCCCCTGCGGGTCCATGGGTGGGCTCAGGTCCTCCAGCAGGTGTCCGTACTGGACCTCCGTCTCCGTCTGGTGCCGGGTGATCTTCCGGGCGTAGTACCTCCTGGAAGCGGCTCTCCACGCCGCCCTTTTCAGCCGCTGAGCTTCCTCCCACAGCTTGGACAACGGAACGCTCTTCTTCTTGGTCCTGAGGGTCAAAGAGACGGACAGGTATGAAGGGCAGCCAAAAAAATTGAATGAATTAATTAATTCAGAACAACCTTTGTCTTTGTTCTGGTGTAAAATTTTAAGTCCACAAACATTTAAAAAGTGCAGATATTAGCAGGAAATATGGACAGAAAACTCTACAATGGAAAAGAAAATGAGAATTTTTTGATCCAAAAAAAGTCCTCATTACATCCATTTTTAAAGTCCACAGAAATATTTTAAAAAGTCTGGACATTAGCAACAGATGTCTGGAATGCTGCGCTGTGAAAGGGCCATTCTGAGAAATTTTAGCACAGAACATTTAGTTGCATAACATATTTAAGCCTTAAAATAACAGTAAATCCACTGAGTGACGAGAATAAATTGGCCCGCAGCAGTGGCTCAGGAGGTTGAGCAGGTCGTCTAATAACCGGATGGTTGGCAGTTCGAATCCTGCTCTCCCCAGATATCCTGCCGTTGTGTCCCTGGGCAAGACACTTCACCCGCATTGCCTCCAGTGTCCATAACACTGGGTATGAATGTGTATAAATGTATAAAAAATGTTCGGTGGTGGCCGGAAAGGCCGTTGGCACAGATTGGCTGCCACGTTTCCGCCAGCCTGCCCCAGGGCAGCTGTGGCTGCAGAAGTAGCTGCCACTACCATTGTCTGTCTGGAGTGAATGAATAATGTACCTATTTGTAAAGCGTGTTTGAGTATATATGAAAAAGTGCTATATAAAATCGATGCATTATTATTATTATTAATATTAACATGTTTACGAGGGGAAAAGAAGTGGAAAATTGAGGACAAAAAGTCACAAATGTATGAGAACAGGAACACATTTACACAAAAAAGGAGATGACTTAGAAAAAAAATCACAACTTCTTAGGAAAAAAGATTCAAATTTACAAGAAAAACGGACAAATTTATTTTTTAAGTAAAAAGTGGCAGGTTTATGACAAAAGCTGCATTTTTTAAAGGTACATTCCAAATGTAAAAAAAAAAAAAAAAATCCCAAATTTAGAGTTAAAAAAAGGATTATATTTGCAAGAAAAAAGTAACAAATTTATGAGAAAATAGCTGTGGATTTACCATAACAAAAAGTGACATTTTTGAGAAAAAAAAATGCAAATTTACCAGAGGAAAAAAATGAAGATAATGTTGTTGACATGGTTAGGGGACCCAGTGACCAGACACAGACTCAAGAATAGATTCAATTAAGTTTATTAGCAAAGTGTAGTGTGTGAGTGCGTGTGTGCAAATGTAATCAGGAACCACAGGGGGAGAGCAGAACACCACACGACCTGGCAACCCTAGAGACACACAGAAGCAGGAGCAGTTAGTGATAGAAACTGAAGGAGATGTACAGTTTAATCCTTGGCTTAGTGTGTGCAGAGCTGGAGAGCGAATCAGGTACAGCTCGGCGGCTACGACCAGGAGGACAGTGTTCACTGATCTCGTTGCGGCTGCTGGAGGTGGGTAGGAGTGAAGGTGATGGTTTGGCGTTGTCCGCCGCCAGGGAGGAAGGTAGGGAGTCCGCCGCCACATAACTCCGCCTGTGCACAGGGGACTGAGAGAGAGGATGAAAGGAATGAGCTGGGCTTATGTGAGCTGGAGGTGAAGTCCTTCAGACACCGGTGGCAGGAGGCTTGGAGCAAGAACAGGATCAGGCTTTGGCAGGAACTTAGGAACATAAGCGAAGGCAGGAGAAGCTCGTCTGGAGCATAGAAAGATGACTCCGCACTGAAGCCAGGGCAGCCCAGTAGATATAGCCCAGGCCCTTATGAGGAGCAGGTGTGCGCGCAGCTGGTGGAGATGAGCACAAGAGCAGACCATAACAATACCCCCCCCCCCCCCATCCAGCCTACCTGGGTGTGTCTGATGGAAATCCCTGATGAGGTCTTTATCCAAGACAAAGGAGGGACACACCCAGGATCTCCATTCCAGCCCGTAGCTGTCCCAGTCTACCAGGTATTGCAGACCGCAACCCCGGCGATGGACGTCCAGGATTGCATTGACCTTCTATGCCGGGTTGCCGTCGATCACCATAGGCGGAGGTGGAGACCTGGGAGGGGGACACAGAGGGCTGGAACAGAAGGGTTTGAGCTGAGAAATGTGGAAGGTGGGACAGATGCGGAAGGAAGGGGGGTGAGCTAGGCGCACAGAGACAGGGTTAATAATGCGGGAAATGGCAAAGGGTCCAATGAACTGCTGGGACATCTTTCTGGATTCTGCCTTCAGGTTAATATTTTTGGTGGATAACCAAACCTGCTGACCCACCTGGTAGGAAGGGGCTGGCCCCCTGCGGCGGTGTTCTTGGACCAGGGGTGGTACATGATGGTAAAATCGAAGCACCCAAAAAACAGGGACCAGCGGGCCTGGCGAGCATTCAGACGCTTGGCCGTCCGGAAGTATTCCAGGTTCTTGTGCTCCATCCAGACCACGAATGGCTGAGAGGCCCCCTCCAGCCAATGGTGCCACTCCTCCAGCACGAGCTTGACTGCCAGGAGTTCTCTGTCACCGATGTCGTAGTTTCGCTCCGCCGGGGAAAGCCGACGAGAGAAGAAAGCACACAGTCGGATCTTGCCATCCACCAGGGAGCGATGGGAAAGGACGGCTTCCACCCCCGAATCCGAGGCGTCCACCTCCACCAGGCACTGAAGAGCAGGGTCCACCTGAGCCAAGATGGGGGAGTCAGAGAACCTCCTCTTGAGAGCCGAAAAGGCCGTAGCCGCCTCCTCCGTCCACTGAAAGGGAACCTTGGGCAAAGTGAGACGCGTGAAGGGAAGAGCCATAATGCTGTAATCTTGTATAAAGCGGTGGTAAAAATTGGCAAACCCCAAAAACTGCTGTAGCTGTTTCTTGGAGGAGGGAGTGGGCCATTCAACCACCACCTTAATCTTACTAGGGTGTGGGAGGATCTCGTTGTGGGAGATGATAAAACCCAGGAAGGATGTCTTGGAGGCATGAAACTTGCACTTCTTGGCCTTGACGAATAGTTTATTTTCCAATAGCCGCTGCAAAACCCGCCTCACATGCACCCGATGTTCGTCCAAAGACTGCAAGAAAATAAGAATTTTGTCAAAGAACACAAACACACCCAGAATATCCCTCAACACGTCGTTAATAAGGTGTTGAAAAACAGCGGGGGCATTGGTCAGACCGAATGACATCACAAGGTACTCAAAGTGTCCGCTGAGGGTCCGAAACCCCGTCTTCCACTCGTCGCCCTCCCGGATCCGCACCAGATGGTATGCATTGCGGAGATCCAGCTTGGTGAACCAGGAGGGCCCCTGGAGGGAATCAAAGGCAGTGTTGAGGAGAGGGAGGGTGTATTTGTCCTTGACGGTGATGTTATTCAGTTCTCTAAAATCAATACATGGCCTCAGTGAACCGTCCATCTTACCAACAAAAAAAAATCCCACCCCACCGCCGAGGAAGATGGCTGAATTATGCCGGAGTTCAGGGATTCTTTAATATAACCCTCCATGGCTTCCCGCTCCGGAGGTGACAGGCTGTACAGGCGGTTCGACGGTAGCGGGGCTCCGGGACAGAGGTTGATGGCATAATCATACGGGCAGTGAGGGGGAAGTGAAAGAGCCTGGGTCTTACTGAAGGCGGCTCTGAGGTCATGGTACTCTGGGGGAACTTTAGACAGATCGGGGGAAGGGGTGATGGGAACACCCAGGGGCATGGATGGCGAGCAAGCGGCCGATTGAAGACAGGCGCCAAGACAGAACAAGCTCCAAGACATCATGTTCCGAGAGCGCCAGTCAATGGAAGGGTTATATAGGCGTAACCAGGGTTAACCGAGAATCACTGGGGACGAGGAAAGTGGTAACACAAAGAATCTCAACTCCTCCCTATGGTTACCAGAAATAATGACAGATACAGGTGTGGTCTGCTGAGACACTATGGCGAGAGGGGCTTTGGACATTGCAATGTGTCTCAGTGGGGTTTTGAGCGGCTGACAGGGGAGACCCAACCGGGTTTCCATATCCCCCGAAATAAAACTCTGCTCTGCCCCCGAATCAATTAATGCGTGTGACAATTTCTCTATGGTTATGAATGAAACGTATGGGAAGGAGGAACCTGGAGAGGGGATTTAACTGAGGTGAGTCCACGAGTCCCCCTACTGTGATGCACAGACTCCCGCTTTTGGCCGTAGATGGCATGACTCTACTTCGTGCTCCTCGCTCCCGCAGTAGAGGCACAGCCCCAACTCGCGGTGGCGCTGTTTCTCCGCTGGAGGCAACCTGGACTGTCTCACCACCATAGGTTCTGGGGCCTCGGAGGAATCTGAGGGAGGTAGTAGTAGCAGTAGAGCCAATAGGGAAGACTGAGGGGCGTGGCGATACTGAGCACACGAGCAACCAGAAGTTCTATGTTCCACTGCCCGTTCCCTTAGTCTATTATCTAAACTAATGGCCAGGGAAATCAACTCGGATAGCCTCGTAGGTTTTTCTAAGGGGGCTAGCTCGTCCTGCAGGCTAGGGCTGAGACTCATGATAAAAATGCTGCACAGGGAAGCATCCTCCCACCCCACCTCGGTGGCCACCACCCAGAAATCGACGGCATAGTCAGCCAGACAGCCAACCCCTGTCTAAGATTCAACAACCAGGAGGTAAGCATACTATCACGGTCAGAATGGTCAAACACTTCCTTAAATTCAAAGATGAACTGGCTGTAGGACAGACTGGAATAATTCACCCTAGCCATGACGGCATAAGTCCAAGCTAGCGCTCACCTTTCCAATAAATTAATTATGTAACCAGTCTTAGTGTTGTCTGTTTTAAAGTCCTCAGGCACCCGCTGAAAAACCAACTCACACTGCATGATAAATCCCCTCGCCTCTCCTAGCTTACCACTAAAGTGGGTGGGAGTAGGGACGGGGGTTAGCCGGGCAGGAGGCCCCTGCCCGGGCTTGTTGGCCGGGGAGCTAGCGGGAGCTGAGGAGCTACTCGGGACTGGGGTAGCCAGACGGAATGCCTGTGGACCTACCAGGCCGTCCAATCGGTCTGGAACACGGGCTAATTGGGTGAGGATTATTTGCTGCTGATAAGCTAATTGATCTATTTGAGTCTCCATGTTGTTAACTCTGCGCACCAAAGCGCTGTCAGCTGGGTCATTCTGGCGGACTCGTACTGACATGGTTAGGGGACCCAGTGACCTTAGGAACATAAGCAAAGGCAGGAGAAGCTCGTCTGGAGCGTAGAAAGACGACTCCACACTGAAGCCAGGGCAACCCGGTAGATATAGCCCAGGCCCTAATGAGGAGGAGGTGTGCGCGCAGCTGGTGGAGATGAGCACAAGAGCAGACCATAACAGTTGAGAAGGAACTTGTACCTTAGGAGCCCCCTAGTGGCCGAGCCGGCCTGTTGCATTTTCATCCTCTCTTTGATAGCCAGAAAAGGCTGTTTGTGGTCAATTATTCTTCCTGTTTAGGGGCCATAAAAGCAGTCAGTGAGTTGTTATTTTTTTAACATGGTGGATGGGGTAGTTAGAGATTTATCATAAGGTACAAATGTATAAATATTAATTAGGCACTAATTTGCAAGAATAATGGTGCAAAAAATATGATAAAAGATGTTCAGTTTAAAAATTTTAAAAAGCTACAAATTATAATTTATCCATCCATCCATCCATCTTCTACCGCTTTTCCGAAGGTCCGGGTCGCGGAGGCAACAGTTCAAGCAGAGAAGCCCAGACTTCCCTCTCCCCAGCCACCTGCTCCAGCTCTTCAGAGAGGATACCAAGGCGTTCCCAGACCAGCTGGGAGACATAGTCTCTCTACCGAGTCCTGGGTCTGCCCCGGGGTCTCCTCCCAGTGGGACGTGCCCAAAACACCTCAAGTGGGAGGCGTCCAGGAGGCATCCTAATCAGATGCCCAAACCACCTCAACTGACTCCTTTCAATGTGGAGGAGCAGCGGTTCTACTCTGAGCCTCTCCCGGATGACTGAGCTCCTCACCCTATCTCTGAGGGTGAGTCCAGCAATCCTACAGAGAAAGTTCATTTCAGCTGCTTGTATCCGCGATCTCGTTCTTTTGGTCATTACCCAAAGCTCGTGATCATAGGTGAGAGTAGGAATGTAGATTGACTGGTAAATCGACAGCTTTGGCTTAGAACTCAGCTCCCTCTTCACCACAACAGACCGGTACAACGTCCGCATCACTGCAGATGCTGCTCCAATCCATCTGTCAATCTTTCGCTCCATTCTCCCCTCACTCATAAATAAGACCCCAAGATACTTAAACTCCTCCACTTGCAGCAGGAGCCTGTCCCCATCCTGGAGAGGACAATCCACCTTTTTCCGGCTGAGGACCATGGACTCAGACTTGGAGGTGCTGATTCTCATCCCAGCCGCTTCACACTCAGCTGCAAACCGTCCCAGCAAGAGCTTTAGGTCATTGCTGGATGAAGCCAACAGGACAACATCATCTGCAAACAACAGAGATGAGATCCTGTGGTCACCAAGCATGACATCCTCCATTCCCTGGCTGCGCCTAGAAATCCTGTCCATAAAAATTATGAACAGGATCGGTGACAAAGGGCAGCCCTGGCGGAGTCCAACTCTCACTGGGAATGAGTCCAACCAAGTGTTGGCAATACGAACCAAACTTTCACAATGGTCGTACAGGGACCGAATAGCTCGTAACAACAAGCCCAATACCCCATAGTCCCGAAGCACCCCTCACAAAAAACCACAAGGGACGCGGTGGAATACCTTCTCCAGGTCCACAAAACACATGTAAACTGGTTGGGCAAACTCCCACGAACCCTTGAGAATTCTCGAGAGGGTAAAGAGCTGGTCCGATGTGCCACGGCCAGGACGGAAACCACATTTCTCCTCCTGAATACAAGGTTCGACCAACGGCCGGACTCTCCTCTCCAGTACCTTGACATAGACCTTCCCAGGGAGGCTGAGGAGTATGATCCCTCTAAAGTTGGAGCATACCCTCCGGTCCCCTTTTTTGAAGAGAGGAACCACCACCCCGGTTTGCCATGCCAAGGCACTGTCCCCGACCTCCACGCAATGTTGCAGAGGCTTGTCAACCATGACAGCCCAACAACATCCAGGGCCTTGAGGTACTCAGGGCGAATCTTGGCCACCCCCAGGGCCCGGCCACCAAGGAGATTTTTAACCACCTTGGTGACCTCAGTCCCTGTGATAGGCGAGTCATCCCCCCCGTCCACAAACCCTGCTTCCTCTGTGGAAGGCGTATCAGTGGGATTGAGGAGATCCTCAAAGTATTCCTTCCTCCGCCAGACGATATCCCCAGTCAAGTCAACAGTGCCCCATCCGCACCATACACAGTGTGGACAGGGAACTGCTTTCCCCTCCTGAGCCGCCAGACGGTTTGCCAGAATCCCTTCGAGGCTGATCGAAAGTCTTGTTCCATGGCCTCACCGAACTCCTCCCATACCCGGGTTTTTTCTTCAGCAACCACCCGAGCTGCACTCCGCTTGGCCTGCCAGTACACCTCAGCTGCTTCGGGAGTCCCACAAGCCAACCAAGCTTGATAGGACTCCTCCTTCAGCTAAATGGCCCCCCTCACCACTGGTGTCCACCACTTGGTTCGGGGGTTGCCACCACGAGATGCACCGGCCACCTTGCCGCCGCAGCTCTGGGCCGCCGCTTCAACAATAGAGGTGGAGAACATGGATCGTCACCTTATCGTGGTGGGGGGGTTTGTGTGCCCCAGTGATCCCAGGAGCTATGTTGTCCGGGGCAATTTGCCTCTGGTAGGGTCACCCAAGACAAACTGGTCCTGGGTGAAGGGCCAGACTAAGAAAGATCCAACAGACTCTCATGATAAATTCTAGATCAAGGATTCAGTGTACCCCGCCCGGTATGGGGTTACCAGGGCCCCACCCTGGAGCCAGGCCTGGGGGAGGGGCTTGATGGCTAGCGTCTGGTGGCCGGGTTTCCACCCATGGGACCCGGCCGGGCTCAGCCCGAAGGAGTTACATGGGTCCGCCCTCCAGTGGGTTCACCACCTGCAGGGGGGATCATGGGGGTCCGGTGCTCTGTGGATTAGGTGGCGGTCAAAGGCGGAGACCTTGACGGACTGATCCCAAGCTTTCTAAATATAATTTAATTAAATAAAAATTTAACTAGTGTCCAAATGAATGTGAAAATTGACAAGAAAAAAATTGCAAATTTGCAAGAAAAAAAATCACAAAAATAGGAGGGGAAAAAAGCTGCAAATTTATGAGAAAAAAGTGCAAATTTGTTGAGAAAACGATAAAAATGTAAGGGAAAAAAGACATTTAGGATGAAGTTGCAAATTTATGATAGAAAAGGTTGAAAATTAGCAGGAAAAAACACTGCAAATTTATGACAAAAAAGATGAAAATTCATGAGAAAAAAGTCAGAGATTTTTGCACAGAAAAACAGAAAAAGGTGCAGATTTTTGAGGAAAAAGATTAAAATTTCCAGGAAAAAAGGCAGAAATTTGTGGTTAAAGGAGTTATAAATTTATGACAGGCTGAAATTTGCAGGGGAAAAGTTCCCAACTTATGAGAAAAAAGCAGTAAATATATGACAAAAAAGATCAAGAAAAAGTTGGAAAGTTTTGAGAAATCATAAATCTGTGAAAAAAGTTGTAAATGTACATGAAAAAAAGTTGCAGATTTATGAGAAAAAAGTTGCAAATTTGAGGAAAAAGACGTAAATTTACAGGAAAAAAGTCACAAATTTATTAGAAACGAGAAAAGCACTCAGAGAGTGCATACCTCTTCCCAGGCTCCTTCCGTCTCTCATGGATCACCTCCAAAATGTAATGGGCTTGTGTGTAGGCCTAGAGCCACTTCTGGTGAAAACTGCATCAAAGTCTGTCCATTAGTTTTGGAGCATTGTTGCTAACACACTGTGAAAAGATCAGAGCCTTGGTAGAGGTATGTATTCTCCGATCGTCACCAAAATGTAATGGCTTCCTCTCTAGCCCAAGAACCACCTCTGGTGAAAATTTCATCCAAATCCATCCTGTAGTTTTTGTGTAATGCTGCACAAATCAAAGTCCTTGGTGGAGGTAGGCACTCTCAGATCATCACCTAAATGTAACCATGTGTTCCCCGTGCCATTACACACCTTTCCTGAACATTTCATCAAAATCCATTGATAACTTGTTGAGTTATGTTGCTAACAGGCAGACAAACCAACGCCACTAAAAACATTAGCTCCTCCCTTGGCAGAGGTAGAAAGTAGCAAATGTATGAGAAAAAAGATGAAATTTTACAGGAAAAAAGTTGAAAATGTATGAGAAAAAAAGTCAGATCTTTGAGAAAAAAGTTGCAATTTTTTTTGAGAAAAATAAAAATTTACAGGAAAAAAATGCAGACATTTTATGATTGAAAAAAACTTGAAAATTTAAAGGAAAAAGTTTGCAAAGTTTTGAGGAAAAAAATCCAAATCTATGAAAAAAGGCTGTAAATGTACATGAAAAAAGTTGCACATTTATGAGAAAAAAGTTGCAAATTTGAGGAAAAAGACGTAAATTTACAGGAAAAAAGTCACAAATTTATTAGAAACGAGAAAAGCACTCAGAGAGTGCATACCTCTTCCCAGGCTCCTTCCGTCCCTCATGGATCACCTCCAAAATGTAATGGGCTTGTGTGTAGGCCTAGAGCCACTTCTGGTGAAAATTGCATCAAAGTCTGTCCATTAGTTTTGGAGCATTGTTGCTAACACACTGTGAAAAGATCAGAGCCTTGGAAGAGGTATGTATTCTCCGATCGTCACCAAAATGTAATGGCTTCCTCTCTAGCCCAAGAACCACCTCTGGTGAAAATTTCATCCAAATCCATCCTGTAGTTTTTGTGTAATGCTGCACAAATCAAAGTCCTTGGTGGAGGTAGGCACTCTCAGATCATCACCTAAATGTAACCATGTGTTCCCCGTGCCATTACACACCTTTCCTGAACATTTCATCAAAATCCATTGATAACTTGTTGAGTTATGTTGCTAACAGGCAGACAAACCAACGCCACTAAAAACATTAGCTCCTCCCTTGGCAGAGGTAGAAAGTAGCAAATGTATGAGAAAAAAGATGAAATTTTACAGGAAAAAAGTTGAAAATGTATGAGAAAAAAAGTCAGATCTTTGAGAAAAAAGTTGCAAATTTTTTTGAGAAAAATAAAAATTTACAGGAAAAAAATGCAGACATTTTATGATTGAAAAAAACTTGAAAATTTAAAGGAAAAAGTTTGCAAAGTTTTGAGGAAAAAAATCCAAATCTATGAAAAAAGGCTGTAAATGTACATGAAAAAAGTTGCACATTTATGAGAATAAACACAATTTACAGGAAAAAAAGGTTAAAAATTTACGGAAAAAAATGTAGTTTTTGAGAAAAGAGTTGCAAATTTATGATCTGCGAAAAAAGTTGAAATTTTATGAGGAAAAAGTCAGATTTTTTGAGAAAAAAGCTGCAATTTTTTGAGAATAAAGATGAAAATTTACAGGAAAAAAAGCCAGAAGTTTCTCATTACAAAAAGTTTGAAAATTTACCGGAAAAAAGCTGCAAATTTAGAAGAATTTTTTTTGCAAATTTATGAGATAAATCACTGATTCCGAAGAAAAAAGTTGAAAAACTTTAAGAAAAAAGTTGCAGATTGATGAGGAAAAAATTGCAAATCTGCAAGAAAAGTTTTTTCATTTCTGCCAAGAATTGTTGGTTCAATCATTTTATTCAGTAATGTAAAATAATGTAGAAAGGTTTATGATATTGGGGGGACAATTCTCTCTCGATAAGGGATGGCAGGTTAAAAAAAATCACGTCCTGCCCGTCCTGTAATTATTTCCTAAAGTTGGAAAGATGGGACTGCTGTGGCAGAAGCTTCCATTGTAGTCACACATGTTGGACTGTGGGGGCGCTGCAATCACTTCTCATAAATTTGATTTTACTGAAATTAGCTGCAAGTCACCTAGAGGGCGCTGGTGAGCAGATGCAAACAATCTACTAATTATAGTGTGAGTGCTGATTAAGGATTCACACTATTGTATAGATTAAGTTATTCTGTGCATTTTTGGAACTCGAACTACTTCAGCATACGTTCAGCTAGAAACTACGTTCAAACTTTAACATGTTCAGCTTTTTTAGGACCATTATGCTATTACTTTTGGAGTTTTTATGTTTTATCCATCCATCCATCCATCCATCCATCTTCTACCGCTTTTCCGGAGGTCCGGGTCGCGGAGGCAGCAGTTCAAGCAGAGAAGCCCAGACTTCCCTCTCCCCAGCCACCTGCTCCAGCTCTTCAGAGGGGATACCAAGGCGTTCCCAGACCAGCTGGGAGACATAGTCTCTCTACCGAGTCCTGGGTCTGCCCCGGGGTCTCCTCCCAGTGGGATGTGCCTGAAACACCTCAAGTGGAAGGCATCCAGGAGGCATCCTAATCAGATGCCCATACCACCTCAACTGACTCCTTTCAATGTGGAGGAGCAGCGGTTCTACTCTGAGCCTCTCCCGGATGACTGAGCTCCTCACCCCATCTCTGAGGGTGAGTCCAGCAATCCTACAGAGAAAGCTCATTTCAGCCGCTTGTATCCGCGATCTCGTTCTTTCGGTCATTACCCAAAGCTCGTGACCATAGGTGAGAGTAGGAACGTAGATTGACTGGTAAATCGACAGCTTTGCCTTAGAACTAAGCTCCCTCTTCACCACAACAGACCGGTACAACGTCCGCATCACTGCAGATGCTGCTCCAATCCGTCTGTCGATCTCTCGCTCCATTTTCCCCTCACTCGTGAACAAGACCCCAAGATACTTAAACTCCTCCACTTGGGGCAGGAGCCTGTCCCCAACCCGGAGAGGGCAATCCACCTTTTTCCGGCTGAGGACCATGGACTCAGACTTGGAGGTGCTGATTCTCATCCCAGCCGCTTCACACTCAGCGGCAAACCGTCCCAGCAAGAGCTGTAGGTCATTGCTGGATGAAGCCAACAGGACAACATCATCTGCAAACAACAGAGATGAGATCCTGTGGTCACCAAGCATGACACCCTCCATTCCCTGGCTGCGCCTAGAAATCCTGTCCATAAAAATTATGAACAGGATCGGTGACAAAGGGCAGCCCTGGCGGAGTCCAACTCTCACTGGGAATGACTCCGACCGAGTGTTGGCAATACGAACCAAACTCTCACAACGGTCGTACAGAGACCAAATAGCTCGTAACAACAAGCCCGATACCCCATACTCCCGAAGCACCCCCCACAAAAAAACCACGAGGGACGCGATTGAATGCCTTCTCCAAGTCCACAAAACACATGTAAACTGGTTGGGCGGACCCATGTAACTCCTTCGGGCTGAGCCCGGCCGGGTCCCATGGGTGGAAACCCGGCCACCAGACGCTAGCCTTCGAGCCCCTCCCCCAGGCCTGGCTCCAGGGTGGGGCCCCGGTAACCCCATACCGGGCGGGGTACACTGAATCCTTGATATACAATTTATCATGAGAGTCTGTTGGATCGTTCTTAGTCTGGCCCTTCACCCAGGACCAGTTTGTCTTGGGAGACCCTATCAGAGGCAAATTGCCCCAGACTAACTAACTACTAACTAACTAACTAACTAACCTGCACTTATATAGCGCTTTTCTAGTCACAAAGACCACTCAAAGCGCTTTCATTAATACTAACCCTCTATTCTAAGGGCCTATAGGAAACAGATATCTAGGGACAATTTAGAACAGCCAATTAACCTAACATGCATGTTTTTGGCATGTGGGAGGAAACCGGAGAAATCCCGGAGTAAACCCACACAACACGGGGAGAACATGCAAACTCCACACAGATCACTGTTGGTCGGGGGCTGGGATCGAACCCACGATCCCACGATCCCCACAATCCCCCGGCCAAGGGTAAACTGTGCTGCCGCAGTGCTAACCACTGCGCCACCGTGCAGCCGGACAACATAGCTCCTGGGATCACTGGGGCACGCAAACCCCCCCACCACGATAAGGTGATGATCCATGAGGGGTTTTTTTTATGTTTTAAAACTTTTTAATTAAACTAATTAAAACTAAATAATTAAAAAGTTTTAAAACATAAAAATTAAAAAGTTTTTATGTTTTAAAACTTTTTAATTATAACATTTTTCTGCATAATTTTTGCATTATATTCCATGGAGAAATTTTTCAATTTCTCTTTTAGCTGCTTCAATTGTTCAGTATTATAAGTTCAGCAAATGTTCAGCTATAAAAAACAATTCAAATTTCAAAATACTTCTACAAGACTCAACTGTTCATGCTTTTCTTTTTGATATCTCAAATGGTTTTCGAATGGTTCAGCTTTAAAGTCGGGTAGGGATTTCAGCAAATGTCAGCATTTAACGTTGAAGTCAGTGGGGAGAGCAACACACAGTGGACCAACACCAGTAGATGACCTCTTTTCAGATGAAAGTAAATTTTACATTTCATTTGGAAATCAAGGTCACAGAGTCTGGAAGAAGAGTGGAGAGACACAGAATCCAAGTTGCTTAAGGTCCAAGTGTGAAGTTTCCACAGTCAGTGGTTTGGGGAACCAGGTCATCTGCTGGTGTTGGTCCACTGGGTTTTATCAAGTCCAAAGTCAGCACAGCCATCTACCAGGAAATTTTAGAGCACTTCATGCTTCCCTCTACTGACAAGCTTTATGGAGATGCTGATTTCATTTTCCAGCAGGACTTGGCACCTGCCCACACTGCCAAAAGTACCAAAACCTGGTTTATTGACCATGGTATCACTGTGCTTGATTGGCCAGCAAATCCTGACCTAAACCCCATTGAGAATCTATGGAGTATTGTCAAGACGAAGATGAGAGACACCAGACCCAACAATGCAGACGAGCTGAAGGCTCATCCCGACTTCCGGCTAATTCCAGAGGTGGACGACATTCTCTCCGTCATCTTCCCCCAGCCAGACGCGGAGTCAGAGTGGGACTCCCCAACGCCGGAGCCATCATCTCGTCAGAAGAAGCGCTCATGGCAGAGGAAGCTACCCTGCTCCCGCTGCTCTCCCCCTCCTGCTTCACCCTTCGAGCCTGGGGGCGCTCCATCTACGTATGTTATGACGGAGGAGGAGAGACAGGCTTTATTAGCTCAGATAGACTGCCAGATGGAGAAGGAGCGCAGCGAGGAGGAGGAATGGAGACTCGCTTCGCTGGCCGAACCTGCTTCATCCTCCAGACTGGGGTCCACCCAATTCAAGTTTTAGATGACGGCGGAGGAAAGACTGGCTTTGCTAGGGAAGACAGACTGCCAGATGGAAAAGGAGCGCAGCAAGAAGGGGGAATGGAGACGCGCTTCGCTGGCCGAAACTACTTCGTCCTCCGGACCGGGGTCCACCCAGTCCACGTTTGTTATGATGGAGGAGGAAAGACTGGCCTTGCTAGGCCAGATTGACCGTCGGATGGAGGAGGAATGCCGCGAGGGGGTGGAACTAAGACGTACCACACTGGCCAAGACTTACTGTCTGTTGGAGGAGCAGGGAGATTCGGTCAGGCCGTTTGTCCCTCCTGCAGCTACAGTATGTCTCCCTCAATCTTTACATCTGCCAAAGTGGAGGAGACAGTTCTTCCCTCTTCCCCACCGTCCCCTGTGCCTGTTTGGGAGGCTCCTCCGCCACCTACCGAGGAGTTCGGGCCTGGGTTGGACGTAAAGAGGTGAGGAGACACCCTGGACGCCACTGGGGATAAGAGCCAGGAGAACAGACAAGTTGGTCTTTATTTAATTTCCACTCTTGATGAACAGTTTTGCCTGTCCCCTGGCCAGGATGCTTGGGGTTTGCAGTCCCCTGAGTACCCTGCTCCAGTGGCATGTTATAGCTTTTCACCTGACCTCTCCAAATCCTCTCTGTGTGCTCCTATGAGTCTGCTGGCCCCAGAACCAAGTCGCCAGAGGGGGGAGGAACCTGATGCCCTGGAGGATCCAGCTCCAGGGTCAGCGGTGAGGCAATCCCCGGCTGCCACGCCGGAAGAACCACTGGCGTGGAAGACGGTGCACCAGGGCATAGAGACTGCAACCACCATCATGCCTGCTGCGGGGGTCGCCACAACAGAGTCACCCTGCGGACCGGACCTCCAGCCGACTGGTCCCAGGACGTCGTCGGCGGCATCGTTGGAGTCCTGGACGGCAGTGGAGCTCGAGTGCAGGCATGTAATCTCTCCTGTAATTCTCATGTCAGTTTTTGAGAGCTCATGCCTGGCTCTTGGAGAGGAGAGGCGAGTGCAGCCTTCAGCCGCATTTGGATTCCCCTCACCGGGCTCCGCCGCTGCCAGCGACCCTAACTGCCTTTCCTCTCCCGTCTTCCCTGAGCTCCTTCCTAGGGGTCGCCAGCGAGGACCTGCCGCTACCTGGGGTGCCCGCGGACAATGACAACGTGAGTCCATCCACCCCGGTAGAGGCCGACGTGGGTACAGCACCTCCCGGACCTACTGAATCAGCACAACCTAGATCACCGGAGTCCTGGATTGCGGTGGAGCCTGGGTTCAGGCAAGTGTGCTCCATTATGTCTACAATGCCTGTGTTGAAGTCACACTGCCCGACTCATGGTGAGGAGGGCCAGGGGCAGCTCGCTGCAGCTCCCAGGTTCACCTCACTGCGCTCTGCCAATGCCGGTGACCCTGACTTGGTTTCTTTCTCTCTCCCTCCGGGTTCGGAGCTCCTTACCACAGTCACTGGAGAGCAGCCAATTCCACCAGAGGCCGCCGAGGATCCAGGTTCAGCGACAAAGGTCGTGGGGAGTCCTACCGCCCTCACTGGGGAGGTCACCACGGGAGGAATGAGGTCCCCGATGGGGACCACCACAGGTGCAATGGTGCTTCAGCCGGAGCTCACTGTGGGTGCTGCAGAACTCCAGCCGGGAGCCACCGCGGGTGCTGCAGAGCTTCAGCCGGAGTCCACTGCGGGTGCAACAGAGCTCCAGCCCGGAGCCACCGCGGGTGCAGCTAAGCTCTAGCCGGAGTCCACCGCGGGTGCAACAGAGCTCCAGCCCAGAGCCACTGCGGGGGCAGCTAAGCTCGAGGCGGAGTCCACTGCGGGTGCAGCAGAACTCCAACTCAGAGCCACTGTGGGTGCAGCCAAGCACCAGCCGGAGTCCACTGCAGGTGCAACAGAGCTCCAGCCCGGAGCCACTGCGGGGGGCAGCTAAGCTCCAGGCGGAGTCCACTGTGGGTGCAGCAGAGCTCCAGGCGGAGTCCATCGCAGGTGCAGCAGAGCTCCAGGCGGAGTCCACCGCGGGTGCAGCAGAGCTCCAGGCGGAGTCCACCGTGGGAGCAGTAGAGCTCCAGCCGGAGTCCACCACGGGTGCAACAGAGCTCCAGCCCGGAGCCACTGTGGGTGCAGCTCAGCTCCAGCCTGGAGCCACCGCAGGTGCAGCTCTATCCCGGACCGGGACCATCGCAGGTGCTACTGTGCCCCGGCTGGGAGCCACGGGGGGCAGGGGGGCTCCTTCGTTGTCGCTGCCGTATGATGTTGGGACTCTCCTTCCTTGGTCTCCCCTTCAATTGGTCCTTCCCATGGGGAAAGTGCCTCCCAGGCCGCCGTTTCTGAGCTGGTGGCTCAAAGACCCAGCTCGTCCGCCCAACAAACTGTGTCGTGGGGTTAGGTAGCCCTTTTCCCCTGGCCGGCCACCTGACCCGCTCTCCCGTCCGGTTCAACTGTTGTTGGACCTGGACAGACCACCTGATTGGCCTCCTTCCATCGCCCCTTGGGCCTGGGACTCTTATCAACCCCCTGGACACTTGGTCTTCTGGGTTTGGGGGGAGGACTGTTCTAGGTTGGGGTTAAAGGGAGGTTCACCTCGCTTATTTTGTGCATTGATTTTGTGTTATGTTGTCACTCATTGCTTCCCACCTGACCTGTTTCCCCCACCTCCCACCCTGGTTTGTTGTTTCTTTGGGGGGGGGGGGTCCTTGTGTTTTTGTGTTTCTTTTGTTGTCACTAGGGGTGTCTAGAATCCACCCCTTGAGGGGGAGGCTCTTTCATGAACTTGGGTTTGATTGTCTCAAGCCCAGTTCTGACACTGTGGCTATTTTGACTGTGCTGTGTATTGTATGCCTATTTTCCATCTGGTGCGCTCAGGGAGCCCTTTGGGTCCATTCAGCTCTCTGACAGCTCAGCCACGCCTCCTTCATCCCGTCAGTTTCACCAGCTGTTTCCACTCACTCCCTTCCATGCCCACGCACTTTCTCGTTACTCACACCAGCGATCTCTTCTCTGATTAGGTTTGGCATTATTTAAGCTCTGTTTGAGTGGGAAGAAATCGCCGGATCATTGTGGTTCTACACTGCAGCCATTTCCCCCGAGTGTAGCTGGTCACCACTCATGTCTAGAAGCCCTGCCTGTTCTGCACGAAGCGACTTCACACTGGGTGGTGTGCCTATTGGTAATTGGTTGTTGTGGTGTCTTTTGATTTACACTGGGACTTGCTTGGACTGCACCTGTCTATGTGAGTACAGACTGTTTTCGCCCCTGCCGTCCAGTTCTGTCTGACAGTTCTTCTCCCGGGCATCTCTCCATTCCTTCACCACAGTTATGTCTGCCTAGGAACATTTTCCCCTAGTCTGTCCACCTGTCAGTAGC
The DNA here is from genome assembly GCA_020510985.1 of Pholidichthys leucotaenia. NCBI lineage: Eukaryota > Metazoa > Chordata > Actinopteri > Cichliformes > Pholidichthyidae > Pholidichthys > Pholidichthys leucotaenia. The sequence continues at coordinate 52,002 of JAJAQF010000131.1, read as the reverse complement.
ACGTCCTGGAGGTTATCAGGATGGCGGTGCACTTGGACGCTGCGGCCCCTCTAGGCATCAGTGAGTGTGATAGTTTTGAGTGTTGTAATCATCCCAGACGTACAACTTACAACCGAGACACCTTATTAAGCATCAAGGTAATGTACGCTGCAAGAATTGTGGCGTTCGGGTGCGATTTGGACATTCTACGCCAGCATGGAATACTATCGGGGGTTAGGCCGGCAGCTACCCGGGAGAGGAGGAAGCGTAAGCGGTGCGAACGCAACCAAAGGAGAGGAAAGAGGGCTGGAATTTATGCTAGGCTAAAGGCTAACCCCTCCAGACCAGCAGTACCATCGCTCCTACTTTCCAGTGTCCGCTCCCTTGACAACAAGCTGGATGAGCTGCGTCTGCTGAAAGAAACCCACAGAGAGTGGAGGGACTGCTGTGTGTTTGCGTTCACGGAGACATGGCTCCACGACAACATCCCTGACGTGGCCATTCAGCTGGAAGGGATGACATCGTTCCGGGTGGACAGGGAGGCCGCTAGCTCCGGTAAGAGCCGAGTGGGGGGGGGCTATGTATCTATATTAACAAGAACTGGTGTGTTAATGTCACGTTAGCAACTAAACACTGCTCTCCGTTGGCAGAGTTCCTTATCGTAAACTGCCAGCCATTCTATCTGCCGAGGGAATTCACCATTGTGTTTGTAGCTGTTGTTTACATAGCGCCTAGCGCTAATGCTAAAGCTAATGCTAACGAGGCACTCGGAGAGCTGCATGATGCTATCAGTGAATTTCAAACTTCACACCCAGACAGTTCTGTGGTGGTTGCAGGGGATTTTAATCACACCAGTCTAAAGACTGTGCTCCCCAAGTTCAAACAATGTGTGGACTTTAAGACCAGAGGAGAGAATGTGTTGGACTTGGTGTACACAAATTTCCCAAATGCATACAAGGCAACATCTCGCCCGCACCTTGGCCATTCTGACCACCTATCCATGATGCTGGTGCCTGCCAACAAACCCTTACTGAAGTGCAGCAGGCCAGTAGAGAAACAATTCAGGACTTGGCCAGAGGGTGCAGCCTCGGCAAATCAGGACTGTTTTCTGCACACAGACTGGGAGGTTTTCAAAATAGCAGCCTCTCAGGGAGACAGGATTGACGTGGAGGAGTACGCTGAAACGGTCACCAGCTACATCGCGAAGTGCACAGAGGATCAGGTTCAGGTTACTTTATTTGTACCTGTAGGTAGATTTGTTTTGCAGTCAGGTGACATCCATATTTACAGACCACAGTTACATTCAACATGATCACAAACACAGGCACACAGGAAGCTGACTATAAACATGATAAAAGTGCTCAAGGCTCCACCAATCAGGACATAAGACAAAGAGATGAGAGAAAAAACAAAGAGATAAGAGAGAAGGGTCATATTAAAAAATTAAAGACTAGTCAAAGAGGTTAAAACGCAAAAGTCTAAAACCCAATAAAAGATTTAGAACCCAAATAAAAAACCTACAAGAATAAGTAAATATAAAATAAAATTAATAAATGGGTAACTAAAGTATGTGCAATATATTGTTACAGCTTGTTCAATTCTTTAACAGCAGCAGGAACAAAGCTGTTTTTGTAGCGCTGGGTTTTACTTTTTGGGACAGCAAACCTCCGTCTGGAGGGAAGAAGCTGAAAGTTGCTGTGCAAAGGGTGGGAGTCACCATTTAAAATGGAGGTAGCCATCCTCTGTACCTGTCTGGTGTACAGGGATGTCAGGCTCAGCTGTGACTCACCAAGAAAATGACTGGACCATCTAACTACCTGATCCAAGGATTTCCTCTGTTTCAGTTTTATCTGACCAAACCATGACACTAAAGAGAAGGATAAAACAGATTCAATAAAAGCCCGATAAAACATTGTCATTATGGTTCGGTCAGTTTGGAAGCGTGCAAGTTTCCTTAAACAATGCAAATGTTGCTGACCCTTTTTGCACACCCTTTCACAGTTCTCTTCAAAGTTTAAATTACTATCAATAATTGTCCCAAGATATTTGTAGGATTGTACACATTCAGTGGTCTGGCCTTTTAGTACAGTGACTTTGTGCCTGGGAGTTTTCCTCCTAAAGTCAATAATCATGTCTTTAGTTTTTGTCGTATTCAGCTGCAGGGAGGAATCCTCACACCAGTGAACAAAGTCATCAACTACTGGGCCGTGGCCACTCTCACCATCCTGGAGAAGACTGACAATAACTGAGTCATCAGCATACTTTATAATGTGTCTGTTGTCATGTCTGCTCCGACACATGTTTGTGTACAGGATGAAGAGTAGTGGTGACAACACACACCCCTGAGGAGAGCCAGTAGTAGAGCACTTTTGGTCAGCCAATGTACCATTGACCCTTACTCTCTGTGTCCTGTTGGTTAAGAAATCCAGAATCCAGCCCACCAGATTATTGCTCAAATCAAATTGTTGCAGGAGCCTTTCAACTAAAATATGAGGTTGGATTGTATTAAAGGCGGAAGAAAAGTCCACAAATAAAAGCCTGGCGTGTGTCCCATTAAAATCCAGATGTTTAAAAAGCATGTTAAACAGAGTGACAGTGGCATCCTCCACTCCTCTGTGAGGCCTATAGGCAAACTGCAAAGGATCCAATGCATGCTCAGTCTGCTTTAGGACCTCACATCTGACCAGTTTTTCAAAAATTTTCATTAAAATTGAAGTCAAAGCAACTGGTCTAAAATCATTTACCGTTTTAGGACAGCTGGATTTTGGAACGGGGACAACCACAGCATCTTTCCAGATCTTAGGCACATGTTGTGTCTGTAAGGACTTTTTGAAAATGTAGTGAAACACAGGACTCAGTTCATGTGCACAGGACTTTACCAAGCGCCCACATATATTATCAGGGTCAAACAGGTTCATTTTGTCTTCTTTCAATTATTTTTCCTTTTTTTTTTTTTCCTTTGAAAGACAAAAGTAAAATAGAAAGATGTCTTTACCTTCTTTACATGTTTCAACTGCACTGCAGCCTTCATCAGAAGAGTCAGCTGATTGCTGCCAGGTGACATTTATCAGCTGATTTTCGTAGGCGGGGCCAGCTCAGCAGATCTGTCAGATCCACCGAGCCGGCCCCGCCTCCCGCCGTCAGATGGTCTCTGGAGAATGTGGTCCCAGGTGTGAGAAAGCATAAAGGCCCCCTCATCTCGGTTCATGGTGTCTTTTCCCCGCTTTCTGATCTCTATTGCCTCCTTGATCCAACGTTTGTGTCTGTTGCTCTCCGATCCAATAATTTTTGTGTTGTCCCAGTCCATGATGTGATTATTTCTTTTGCAGTGGTCCGATATAGCTGATTTTAATGTTTCTTGTTCTGCTTTTTCTTTTTGTGATCTTGTGAGTCGTCCTTGCGTTTCCTTCTCACATTCCTTTTGGTGTTCTTTTTTTCTTGTGGTGAATAATCTTCCGGTTTCTCCAATGTAGGTTTTGTTACATGATCTGCATGATATTTCATATAATACATTGCATTTATTGTCTTGTTCTATTCTGTCCTTGGGGTGTACTAATAACTGTCTTAATTTTTTGTGTGGTTTGACTGCTGTGTTTATTTTGTATTTTTTCATGATCCTTTGAATTGGTTCCGTGATCCCTCGTATGTATGGTATAGTTATGGTTTCCTTGTTTTTGATTTCAGCTTAAAATAAAGTAGACAAAATAAACAACCAAATCAAATCAAAGAGGAAACGGACATGTTTAAGCAACGCTACCCGACGGACCAGAAAACGCAGGAGCAGATAAAAGCACAACTGAAACACGCACACGAACAAGAATTCATCACAACGAAAAACCGCCAATTGAAAAAATTAAAAAAACTCACAGAAAGAAAGAACGGACGAAGACAAACACACACGGAAAAGAACGATAAGTGGGTCAAAAACCTATCACAACGCACACTCACGGACACAGAGAAAACAGTGCTGAACAGAGGACTGAACTTCGCCATCACACCAGCCAGAATCCCCCATGAAGAATACATCCTCGCAACAGAACTGGCATGTGAAAAAATCCAGGACCAAGGAGAAAAAGCAGCACTCCGGAACGCAGTCGCAGGTATCCTCAAAACGGCCAAATTACCACAAAGCAACGTTACAAGAAAAGAAGAAAAAGCATTAAACTCACTCAAGACAGATAAAACGATCACAATACTCCCAGCAGATAAAGGCAGAACAACAGTAATTTTGGACACGGAAACATACGAAAAACAGATGGAAACCATGTTGGCAGACAGTAACACATACGAAATCATTAAAACAAACCCGACAGAAGAAAAGAAAAAAATGCTCAAAGCCCTTCTAAAACCTCTATTAGAAAGCAATAAAATCACAAAGGACGCATATGATCACCTGATCCCCACAGCCAGCATCACCCCTCGGATTTATGGAACACCGAAAATACATAAAAAGGATATCCCACTGCGGCCAATAATAGACAGCATTGGATCAGTCACATACAACTTATCAAAAGCCCTAGCTGAAATCATCAAACCCCTCCTTGGACTATCAGACTTTCACTGTAAAAATTCAAAAGAGCTGGCACAAGAACTCAAAGACATAAAAATAGAATCAGACGAGATCCTCATCTCACATGACGTCATCTCTTTATTCACAAAGACTCCTATTGACGTCACACTACATATAGTGCAAGAACGCCTCAACAAGGACAGTACCCTAAAAAGACGCACCAACCTCACAGTCCATGACATATCCAAATTACTACAGTTTGTTGCAAAATCCACTTATTTTCAATTCAGAGGAAAAATCTACAAACAAAAAGAAGGATTTGCAATGGGAGACCCACTATCAGCCATCATGAGCAGTTTTTTTATGGAGGATCTGGAAAATAAAGCCATCAACACAGCACCCACAATATGCAAACCCACCCTTTGGAAGAGATACGTAGATGACATTCTGGAAAAAATAAGGAAAGGACATACACAAGAACTCACTGACCATCTGAACAGTACAGACAGTACGGGGAACATAAAATTCACACACGAAGAGGAGGAAAATGGCACCATAGCCTTTCTGGACATGAAAATCCACCACAACGAGGATGGCAGCATAAAAATCACAGTCTACAGGAAACCAACCCACACAGATCAATACCTACTTTGGACATCGGAACACCCCACAGCACACAAGCTATCAGTCGTCAGGACATTATATGAACGAGCCACCATCATCACGGAACAAGAAGACAGACAGGAAGAGGAAAAACACATAAAACATGCACTTATACGCTGCCAATATCCAGTATGGGCCATAAACAAAGGGAAACAGCAAGTCAAAAACAAAGAAAATAAACAGGACACAAGACACAGAACAAAAGCTGAAATCAAAAACAAGGAAACCATAACTATACCATACATACGAGGGATCACGGAACCAATTCAAAGGATCATGAAAAAATACAAAATAAACACAGCAGTCAAACCACACAAAAAATTAAGACAGTTATTAGTACACCCCAAGGACAGAATAGAACAAGACAATAAATGCAATGTATTATATGAAATATCATGCAGATCATGTAACAAAACCTACATTGGAGAAACCGGAAGATTATTCACCACAAGAAAAAAAGAACACCAAAAGGAATGTGAGAAGGAAACGCAAGGACGACTCACAAGATCACAAAAAGAAAAAGCAGAACAAGAAACATTAAAATCAGCTATATCGGACCACTGCAAAAGAAATAATCACATCATGGACTGGGACAACACAAAAATTATTGGATCGGAGAGCAACAGACACAAACGTTGGATCAAGGAGGCAATAGAGATCAGAAAGCGGGGAAAAGACACCATGAACCGAGATGAGGGGGCCTTTATGCTTTCTCACACCTGGGACCACATTCTCCAGAGACCATCTGACGGCGGGAGGCGGGCCGGCTCGGTGGATCTGACAGATCTGCTGAGCTGGCCCCGCCTACGAAAATCAGCTGATAAATGTCACCTGGCAGCAATCAGCTGACTCTTCTGATGAAGGCTGCAGTGCAGTTGAAACATGTAAAGAAGGTAAAGACATCTTTCTATTTTACTTTTGTCTTTCAAAGGAAAAAAAAAAAAAAAAAAAAAGGAAAAATATTATCAGGGCCCTGACTTTTGTTCACTTTTACAGCACAGAACGCCCTTTTAACATCCTGCACCTCAATATTAAAGTGCTGATTGTCTTTGAGTTTCTGTTTCAAATCTTGGGTTCCTGTGCTAAAATCAAAGGAGTCAAAACGACCATAAAAACAATTAAGAGCATTAGCCAGCTCTGTGTCTGAACTAAAACTATCTAAAAACACACGATTACTGCACTCTGTTCTCTGAAGGCCTGCAATAGTTTTCATATTGGCCCAGGCTGAACCAAGTTTCTTTGTTTCCATCTTGCTTTCCAACTCTGATTAATAATTCTGTTTTGCTCTTAAAATTTCGACCTTCAGCTTTTTTGTGGCAACCTGAAGCTCAGAAACAACCCCCTGTTTAAAGGCAAGTGCTTTCCTCTTTAAGCAGGATTTAACTGATTTTGTAACCCATGGTTTGTTGTTGGGATATATTTTGACACATTTACATGGAACGATCATATCTCTGCAGAAAGCCATGTGTGAGCATGTCACGTCCACTAAAGAGTCCAAATCTTCTCCGCAGGACAGTGTGAACACCTCCCAGTCCGTACAGTTAAAGCATTCCTGGAGGCAGTGCACTGAATCCTCTGTCCACACGTTTATGTCTCTGGTCTTCGCTTTGCCTCTTCTGAGAGCAGTTTTATATGTGAGCAGCAAATGTACACAGTTGTGATCTGAGGATCCTAAAGGAGGAAGGGGAATAGATTTATAGGCCCTCTCAATGGATCTATAGCACAGGTCCAATGTCTTTCTTCGCCTGGTTGGGCAGGAGACATACTGATAAAAGTTTTTAAGTGTCTTCTTTAAAGAAACATGGTTAAAATCCCCTAGGATAAAATTTGGAGCCTCTGGGGAAATCGACTGCAACCGCTGTACCACATCAAAGACGGTGCTGGAGGCAAAGTCAGCATCTGCTCTCGGGTGAATGTACACAGTCGTTATGAAAAGTTGGGGGAACTCGTGGGGCAGATAAAAGGGGCGTAGCGATACAGACAGAAGCCCCACATCGGGTGTACAGATGTGCTCTCTGACCGTGACAGATGTACAGTACTGTTGATTAATATATAAACATACGCCGCCCCCCTGACGTTTCCCCGTTAACTCTTCCTGCCGGTCCGAGTGAAGTGGGGCTCCAAAGCCGTCAATCCACAGGTCCGCATCCCGGTCATGCGCCGTAAGCCACGTCTCCATGTAAGCCATGACACAGCAGTTCTTGAAGTCCTTCTGATAGCATATATTCCCTTGAATTTCATCCACTTTATTTTTCAGGGATTGTACGTTCCCCATAATAATGGAAGGAAGAGGAATGCAGTTAAGCTGATGCCTCCTCAGGTTTAATCTTACGCCTCCACGCTTTCCGCGTTTCCTCCTCTTGTCTCTCTTTTCATCGCTGTGTCCATGAATATCTCTTAAAATAAAGTCCGGCAGTTGCAGCATGGACTCAAACACAGATGCTGCATTATCCATGTTTAAATGCAGTAACATTTCTCTGGAATACTGTATTCTTCCCGGCATGGTCGCGATCGCGCTTACCTCCAAGACAAACAGCCGGTACAAAAGAAACGACAGTGCAAAAATAAGAGGAAATCCTTACTGATGGAACCAGGGAGTTCTTCGTTATATAGTCCACAAACATTCAAGGACAAAAACAACACAGAGAATTATGTTGAAACACATTAAAATGCATAAAAACAAGGACACAGACGTCAAACTTCTTTCACCCACTGCCGGTCGCTGTGTGCACATGCGCATGCGCCCCCCAGAGGATGTCACTATATTGAAGACCTTCACTGTACGGGGCAACTATAAACCCTGGATGACTGCAGAGGTGCGCTCGCTGCTCACAGCCAGAGATGCAGCCTTTAGAGTGAAGGACAGGATTGCCCTCCGCTCAGCCAGGTCTGCGCTCGCAAAGGGAATTAAGACGGCGAAACGCGCCTATGCGGAGAAAATCCAGGGACATTAATGTGACACAACGAACACCAAACGGATGTGGCAGGGAGTACGGGGATTGACGGATTATAAGTCTAGGCAGGGGGTCGATGATGATGACGCTTTGCTTCTAGACAAGCTCAATAACTTCTTTGTACGATTTAAACCATCAAACCCGACAATCAGAGGGAGGGCTGGCCCATCTTCACCATCTGTGGGGCCAGCTATCACCATCAACACAGCGGACACACGGAGGACCCTAATCAGGGTCAACCCACGTAAAGCTGCAGTTCGGACAACATCCTGGGACGTGTGCTCCGAGTCTGCACGACTGAGTTGGCGGATGTCCTGACTGAAATATATAACATTTCCCTGAGTCAGGCCATTGTCCCTAGATGCTTTAAGACCTCTATCATAGTACCGGTGGCAAAGAACGCGGTTGTGTCCTGTCTGAATGACTTTCGTCCTGTTGCACTGACACCAATTGTGATGAAGTGTTTTGAACGGCTTGTCAAACCACACATCACAGCCTGCCTCCCTGCATCACATGACCCGTTCCAGTTCGCATATCGTTCAAACCGCTCCACAGAGGACGCTATAGTCACCACCCTGCACTCTGTCATTACCCACCTGGATCAGAAAGACACCTATAACAGACTCCTGGACATTGATTTCAGTTCAGCATTTAACACCATTATTCCCCACAGACTGATGGAGAAATTACTCCTTCTTGGTCTGAACACCACCGCATGTCTCTGGATCCTGGATTTCCTGACCGAGAGACCTCAGTCTGTCCGGGTTGGAAACAACATCTCCAACTCCATCACGCTGAGCACTGGATCCCCTCAAGGCTGTGTACTCAGTCCACTGTTGTTTAACACATGACTGTGTGTCCAGACACGAGGTGAACCAGATTATTAAGTTTTCAGACGACACCACGGTGGTGGGACTTATTCAGAGGGATGAGGAATCAATGTACAGGGAAGAAGTTAGAGACTTGGAGGGCTGGTGCAGGAAGAACAATCTGGTGCTCAATGTGGACAAAACGAAGGAGATGATTATCGAGTTCCGGTGGTCACGGCCTGAACAAGTCCCTCTCAGCATCAGTGGCCGTTCAGTGGAGAGAGTGGAGAACATCAAGTTCCTCGGAGTGCAGATCTCGCAGGACCTGACCTGGAGCAAGAATTCCTTGGAGATCAGGAAGCGGGCCCAGCAGAGACTGCACTTCTTGAGGAAACTCAAACAGGCCTCTCTCCCCATCTGCAACCTCAGGATCTTCTACAGAGGTGTGGTGGAGAGTGTTCTGACGTACTGCATTGCTACATGGTACTCCAGCTGCAGTATGTCAGCCAAAAAAGCCCTGCAGAGGATCGCTAAGGTAGCTGAGAAGGTAATAAGATAAGATAAGATAAGATAAGCCTTTATTAGTCCCACAACGGGGAAATTCCAGGATTGCAACAGCACAGGGATAGCAACACTCAGAGCAACAATCAGAAGGCAAGAAAAAAAACAAGCAAGCAAGAGCAGCTAATATACATATGTACATATTACTATAAAATATATATATACACACACACACACAGACACACAGTGCAGAGCATTGTAGCTGGATGGAATAAATATATGAATATATGAACACACAGTGCAGAGCATTGTAGCTAGATGGAATAAATATGTAAATATATAAACACCCACAGTACGGAGCATTGCAGCTAGGTGGAATAAATATGCAAGTATATAAACACACACAGTGCGGAGCAATGTAGCTAGATGGAATAAATATGTAGATATATAAAAACACAGTGCGGAGCATTGTAGCTAGATGGAATAAATATGTAAATATATAAACACACAGTGCAGAGCATTGTTGCTAGGTGGGATGAAACAGCATAACCGTCTATTTAGTTATCCTACATGGTATGATTATGTGCCCATACATATTCTCACCCTCCATAGCGACCGGTATGTTCCTAGTTGTATGCCGGAGAGGACCATTGTGTAAGTCTATTGCATCTTTTGCATTCAAAAAAACTATTAGTTTGTTACGTCTTTTTGCTATCTCTGCGAGCAGCCCTGCTTAGGTTGTACAGTCTGACAGCCGTTGGTAGGAAGGACCTACGAAACCTCTCGGTTGTGCACCTGGGATGATGTAGTCTGCTGCTAAATGAGCTCCTCAGTGCATCCAGTATGTCCTGCATAGGGTGGAACTCGGACTCCAGCAGAGATGACAGTTTAGCCACCGTCCTTCTCTCTCCTATCTCCTCCATCGGATCAAGGCGCTGCCCCAGGACAGAGCTAGCTTTCTTAATCAGTTTGTTCAGTCTCTTCCTGTCGGCTGCAGTAATGCCACTGCCCCAGCAGACCACTCCAAAAGTGATGGCTGATGCCACCACCGTGTCATAGAATGACTTCAGCAGCGCCCCTTGTACACCAAAAGACCTGAGTCTCCTCAGCAGGAACAGCCTGCGCTGTCCCTTCTTGTAGAGTGCGTCAGTATTGTGTGACCAGTCTAGTTTATTGTTCAGATGAATACCCAGGTACTTATAGGATGTCACCATCTCGATGTCTGTTCCCTGTATATTTACTGGTGCTGTGAGGGGCTGCCCATGCCTGCGGCAGTCCACCACCAGCTCCTTAGTTTTCCTCGCGTTGATCTGGAGGCAGTTCCGATGGCACCAGTCCACAAAGTCCTGGATAAGCCCTCTGTACTCAGCTTCATCTCCGTTGGAGATGAGACCAACGATCGCAGAGTCATCAGAGAACTTCTGTAGATGGCAATGTGTTGTGTTGTGTGAGAAGTCCGCAGTATAAAGAGTGAACAGGAAGGGAGCCAGCACCGTTCCCTGGGGGGCCCCCGTGCTACTGATGATCGTGTCGGAAACACAGTCCCGGGTTCTCACAAACTGAGGCCGGTTCGTGAGGTAGTCCAGGATCCATGATGACAGGTGCTGGTCCACCCCTGCGCGCAGCAGCTTGTCCTTCAGGATCATCGGTTGGATGGTGTTGAAAGCACTGGAGAAGTCAAAGAACATGATCCTCACCATATTCCCGGGCTTCTCCAGGTGGGACAGAGAACGGTGAAGGAGGAAGATCACCGCATCCTCCACCCCAATGCCATGCTGGTAGGCGAACTGGAGTGGATCCATCGCTGGTTCCACCAGGGGGCGGAGATGAGCAAGGAGCAGTCTCTCCAGGGTCTTCATCAAGTGGGACGTCAAGGCCACCGGTCTGTAGCTGTTCAGGTCTTTGGGGTGGGAAGTTTTTGGTACAGGTACCACACAAGATGTTTTCCACAGCTGTGGTACCCTCCCCAGTTTCAGGCTCATGTTGAAGATATACGTCACAATCCCACACAGCTGGTCTGCACAGGACTTGAGGAGCTTTGCGCTGATGCCGTCCGGTCCCGACGCCTTCCTCGCCTTGATCTTCCTCAGCTCCGTCCTCACCTGGGTCTTGGTCAGGGTCAGGATGGGGGGCTGTGTGTTGGGAGTGGGGGGGGGGGTGTCGGTGGAGTGGGGAGTGGGCAGCAGGACTTGATTTCTTAGAGGCAGCAGTGGTTGTTGTGCAGACAGGGGGGAGGGCGGTTGGTCAAATCTATTGAAAAACAGATTCAGGTTGTTCGCCCACTCCCTGCCCCCCGTGGCCTGGGGGGAGGTATTCTGGAGCCCCGAGATGGTTTTGAGGTTTCTCCAGACCCCGCTGATGTCGCTCTGTTGCAGCTTGTCCTCCATCTTCTTCCTGAAGCTGTCCTTGCCTTCTCTGATCTTTCTCCTCAGCTCCCTCTGTACGGACTTCAGCATCTCCCTGTTCCCCGACCTGAAGATCCTCTTCTTCTCTCTCAGAAGTGTTTTTATCTCAGGGTTGATCCAGGGTTTGTTGTTTGAGTGATGCCGTATGGTCTTGGTGGGAACGGATTTGTCCACACAGAAGCTGAGGTAGCCCGTGAAGGTGTGAATAAGGCCATCGATGTCCTCACCATGTGGATCGCAGAGCTGCTTCCAGGCAGTGGCTTCAAAACAGTCCTTTAGAGTGTCCATTGTCTCCTCAGACCATAACTCCACAGTGTGCATGGCCGGAGGTTGTCTGTGCACTAGGGGTTTGTACACCGGCAGGAGATGAACCAAGTTGTGATCCGATCTCCCAAGTGGGGGGAGTTGTGATGAGGTGTACGCCTCCTTAGTGTTTGCGTAGAACAAATCCAGTAATGGTTTTGTAATTGTTATAACAATAACAATAACAATTACTTGTTATATCCAGTAATGTTTTGTAATTAACTTCCAATTGCTAATTGGAGTTTCCCTCCCCTCTGTCCAAGAACTTTTTCAGAACCGTTGTAGGAGCAGGGCACTCAACATTGTCAAGGACCGTTCTCACCCTCTGCACAAACACTTTGAACTTGTGCCATCTGGCAAACGATTCCGGAGCATCAGAGGCAGAACCACCAGACTGATCAACAGCTTCCTTCAACAAGCTGTTAGGATGCTGAACAGTTAATCCGGAATCCTTTACACATATTACTGCACTTTATGGATATTATGTATATTATATGTATATTATGGTTTTAGTCAGTTTTAAGTATTTATTTCTTTTAGCTACTTAGATTCACTTAGCCATTTTAATTGTTTTATATATATATTTAAGATAAGATAAGCCTTTATTAGTCCCACAATGGGGAAATTCCAGGATTGCAACAGCACAGGGATAGCAACACTCAGAGCAACAATCAGAAGGGAAGAAAAAACAAGAGCAGCTAGTATACATATGCACACACACACACACACACACACACACACACACACACACACACACACACACACACATATATATATATATATACAGTATATATACAGTATATATATATATATATATATATATATATATTTAAGATAAGATAAGCCTTTATTAGTCCCACAATGGGGAAATTCCAGGATTGCAACAGCACAGGGATAGCAACACTCAGAGCAACAATCAGAAGGGAAGAAAAAACAAGAGCAGCTAGTATACATATGCACACACACACACACACACACACACACACACACACACACACACACACACACACACACACACACATATATATATATATATACAGTATATATACAGTATATATACAGTATATATATATATATATATATATATATATATATCCCCCTCATGGATCGTCACCTTATCGTGGTGGGGGGGTTTGCGTGCCCCAGTGATCCCAGGAGCTATGTTGTCCGGGGCAATTTGCCTCTGATAGGGTCTCCCAAGACAAACTGGTCCTGGGTGAAGGGCCAGACGAAGAACGATCCAACAGACTCTCATGATAAATTGTATATCAAGGATTCAGTGTACCCCGCCCGGTATGGGGTTACCGGGGCCCCACCCTGGAGCCAGGCCTGGGGGAGGGGCTCGAAGGCTAGCGTCTGGTGGCCGGGTTTCCACCCATGGGACCCGGCCGGGCTCAGCCCGAAGGAGTTACATGGGTCCGCCCTCCAGTAGGTTCACCACCTGCAGGAGGGATCATGGAAGTCCGGTGCTATGTGGATTAGGTGGCAGTCAAAGGCGGAGACCTTGGCGGACTGATCCCAAGCTTTCTAAACTGGCTTTTGGTACGTGGAATGTCACCTCTCTGGTGGGGAAGGAGCCTGAGCTGGTGTACGAGATTGAGCGATACCGGCTAGATATAGTTGGCCTCACCTCAACACACAGCTCCGGTTCCGGAACCAGTCTCCTGGAGAGGGGCTGGAGCTTGGCCTTTTCTGGAGTTGCCCCGGGCGAGAGGCGACGAGCAGGGGTAGGTATTCTTGTATCGCCCCACCTTGCTGCCTCTATATTGGAGTTTTCCCCGGTGGACGAAAGGGTTGCTTCCCTGCGCCTTCGGGTTGGGAAACGGGTCCTGACCATCATTTGTGCCTATGCACCAAATGATGTTTCAGAGTACCCACCCTTTTTGGAGTCTGTGACTGGGGTGCTGGAGGGTGCTCCTCCTGGAGACTCCATTGTCCTACTGGGGGACTTCAATGCGCACGTGGGCAACGACAGTGAAACCTGGAGGGGGGTGATTGGGAGGAACGGCCTGCCCGATCTGAACCCGAGTGGTGTTCAGTTATTGGACTTCTGTGCTAACCACAGTCTGTCTATAACGAACACCATGTTCAAGCATAAGGGTGTCCATATGTGCACCTGGCACCAGGACACCCTAGGCCGCAGGTCGATGATCGATTTTGTTATCGTATCATCAGACCTGCGACCGTATGTCTTGGACACCCGAGTAAAGAGAGGTGCAGAGCTGTCAACTGATCACCACCTGGTGGTGAGTTGGATCCGATGGCAGGGGAGGAAGCCATTCAGACCTGGTAGACCCAAACGTATAGTGAGGGTGTGCTGGGAGCGTCTGGCTGAGGCCCCTGTCCGGGAGGTCTTCAACTCCCACCTCCGGAAGAACTTCAACCACATTCCGAGGGAGTCTGGAGACATGGAGTCTGAATGGGCCATGTTCTCCACCTCTGTTGTTGAAGCGGCAGCCCAGAGCTGCGGCCGCAAGGTGGTCGGTGCATCTCGTGGTGGCAACCCCCGAACCAAGTGGTGGACACCAGTGGTGAGGGGGGCCATTAAGCTGAAGAAGGAGTCCTATCAAGCTTGGTTGGCTTGTGGGACTCCCGAAGCAGCTGAGGTGTACCGGCAGGCCAAGCGGAGTGCAGCTCGGGTGGTTGCTGAAGCAAAAACCCGGGTATGGGAGGAGTTCGGTGAGGCCATGGAACAAGACTTTCGGTCGGCTTCAAAGAGATTCTGGCAAACTGTTCGGCGGCTCAGGAGGGGAAAGCAGCTCCCCGTCCACACTGTGTATGGTGCGGATGGGACACTGTTGACTTCAACTGGGGATATCGTCGGGCGGTGGAAGGAATACTTCGAGGATCTCCTCAATCCCACTGATACGCCTTCCACAGAGGAAGCAGGGTTTGGGGACGAGGGGGATGACTCGCCTATCACAGGGGCTGAGGTCGCCAAGGTGGTTAAAAATCTCCTTGGTGGCCGGGCCCCGGGGGTGGACGAGATTCGCCCCGAGTACCTCAAGGCCCTGGATGTTGTTGGGTTGTCATGGTTGACACGCCTCTGCAACATTGCGTGGAGGTCGGGGGCAGTGCCTTTGGCATGGCAAACCGGGGTGGTGGTTCCTCTCTTCAAAAAAGGGGACCGGAGGGTGTGCTCCAACTTTAGAGGGATCACACTCCTCAGCCTCCCTGGGAAGGTCTATGCCAAGGTATTGGAGAGGAGAGTCCGGCCGTTGGTCGAACCTCGGATTCAGGAGGAGCAATGTGGTTTTCGTCCTGGCCGTGGCACATCGGACCAGCTCTTTACCCTCTCGAGAATTCTTGAGGGTTCGTGGGAGTTTGCCCAACCAGTTTACATGTGTTTTGTGGACTTGGAGAAGGCATTTGACCGCGTCCCTCGTGGATTTTTGTGGGGGGTGCTTCGGGAGTATGGGGTATCGGGCTTGTTGTTACGAGCTATTCGGTCTCTGTACGACCGTTGTGAGAGTTTAGTTCGCATTGCCAACACTCGGTCGGAGTCATTCCCAGTGAGAGTTGGACTCCGCCAGGGCTGCCCTTTGTCACCGGTCCTGTTCATAATTTTTATGGACAGGATTTCTAGGCGCAGCCAGGGAATGGAGGGTGTCATGCTTGGTGACCACAGGATCTCATCTCTGTTGTTTGCAGATGATGTTGTCCTGTTGGCTTCATCCAGCAATGACCTACAGCTCTTGCTGGGACGGTTTGCCGCTGAGTGTGAAGCGGCTGGGATGAGAATCAGCACCTCCAAGTCCGAGTCCATGGTCCTCAGCCGGAAAAAGGTGGATTGTCCTCTCCGGGTTGGGGACAGGCTCCTGCCCCAAGTGGAGGAGTTTAAGTATCTTGGGGTCTTGTTCACGAGTGAGGGGAAAATGGAGCGAGAGATCGACAGACGGATTGGAGCAGCATCTGCAGTGATGCGGACGTTGTACCGGTCTGTTGTGGTGAAGAGGGAGCTGAGTTCTAAGGCAAAGCTGTCGATTTACCAGTCAATCTACGTTCCTACTCTCACCTATGGTCACGAGCTTTGGGTAATGACCGAAAGAACGAGATCGCGGATACAAGCGGCTGAAATGAGCTTTCTCCGTAGGATTGCTGGACTCACCCTCAGAGATAGGGTGAGGAGCTCAGTCATCCGGGAGAGGCTCAGAGTAGAACCGCTGCTCCTCCACATTGAAAGGAGTCAGTTGAGGTGGTATGGGCATCTGATTAGGATGCCTCCTGGACGCCTCCCACTTGAGGTGTTTCAGGCACGTCCCACTGGGAGGAGACCCCGGGGCAGACCCAGGACTCGGTGGAGAGACTATGTCTCCCAGCTAGTCTGGGAACGCCTTGGTATCCCCTCTGAAGAGCTGGAGCAGGTGGCTGGGGAGAGGGAAGTCTGGGCTTCTCTGCTTGAACTGCTGCCTCCGCGACCCGGACCTCCGGAAAAGCGGTAGAAGATGGATGGATGGATGGATGGATGGATATATATATATACTGTATATATATATATATATATATAGACACACAGTGCGGAGCATTGTGGTTGGTGGATGTGCAGCAGAAAGTCTAAGCTCTCTCTCTGCA
>JAJAQF010000131.1:19179-35283 GCA_020510985.1 Pholidichthys leucotaenia | reverse complement strand
CAGACAATGGCGGAGTTTCATGTAAAAGCAATGCTACGAAATTAATAAAAGTAGACAACCAAAAATTTCTAGTTGAGTTAAGGATACAAAGAGCACCCACTTAAAAACTTGAGTAATGACTTCAGTCTTGAAGGTTTGAGGTTTTTCTCCAAAATTTATAACAATTTTCTGATAGTTTTCTACTTTTCTCTGTAAATGTATCTAAATTTGCAACCATTTTTCCTCAAATTTGTAATTTCCTCATGTAAAATGATGACTTTTCTTGTACATTTGAGACTATTATAAATTTGTGGATTATTTTATGGCTAATTTTTATCTTTTTTTTAATTCGGTCCAATCCAACTTTATTTATATTTATTTATTATATATTTATAAAGCACTTTAAAAATGATGACAGCTGACACAAAGTGCTGTCCATCAACAATAAATAAAAATATAAAAATGTAAAAGCAATAAAATACAGGTAAAGTACAAAACAGCACAAACAAAACAATAGCCATGCAGTAGAGACAATGAGAACAAATAAAATCAATGTCTCAAAGTGGGTCAAAAGCCAGAGAATAAAAATGGGTTTTAAGAGGAGTTTTAAAACTGAACAGTGAAGAGGCCTGTCTGATGGCTTAAGGCTCATTATTTTAAAATTAGTTTTTTTTTAATAAATTTGCAACAGAATGTGGAAAAAAAAAAAAATTTTTTTCCTCATAGTTTAAACTTTTGTTCAAAATTTTGCAGAGCAGAACAGAACAATAATTTTAACTGGATTCAAAGAAATATAATTATTAAAATTATATTTAAAGCAATAAATCAAGTAAAATTATCAAAGATGCAGTTATTTTTTTTTTTGTAATTAAAGTTTTTATTGACTTTATACAGGATGGTACTACACATACTGATCTTCCAGGTATCACATCAGTCTCCAAAAAGGGTAAATAAATAGGGGGAAAAATATATATATATATAAATACATATGTATATGTATACATATACTGTATATGTGGCTGATTACAAAGCAAGGATAACCATATCATATCCTATCAGTGAGGGAAGGCAATAACCCTGAGAGGAAAAAAAAAAAAAAACAGGGAAAGAGAGAAAGACGGGCCTTCATTAGGGGATTGAGTTTTTAGCCAAGGAGATAAAATTCCAAAAGTCTCTCCATATTGGTCCCTTAGTGTGATTTCCCATCAGTCCTCCTATTCAACATAGACTCATATGAGGCAGTCATTATCATATAGCTAACCCATTCTTCCATTCTATGGGGTTCGACTGATTTCCAGTGAGAAAGTATAGTTCTGGCTGCTGTAGTTAGTCCAATCATGACCACTGAGAATTCTTCTTTCGATAAAATAGGTACTTGGGATTTGTCTCCAAGTAGACACATTCTTGGTGACAATGGGAGTGTCTTGCCCAACCACTCACCCATATGTCTGAGATTTTTAGTCCAAAAAGGCTGAACAAGTGGGCAATCCCAAATACAGTTCAAAAAAGTTCCTTTTTCTTTCTTACATTTCCAACATAGATTATTATTTAACAGACCCATCCTATGTAGTCTCGCTGGCGTCCAATAGAATCTATGCAATATTTTATACTGTGTAAGTTTACTTCTGGCTTCCCTTACATATTTCCCACTATCTGACAAAATGTTTAACCACTCTTCTTCACTCATTGTACAATCCAGGTCTTCCTGCCATATTCTTCTCAAGCTGTCACATCCGTTACTAAGTAGACCATTAATTGGTCTGTAAAAAGCAAATGCATGAAGACATTTCAATGGTAATTTAAAAAAAATCCATGATAGGGTTACAGTCCTTATACTGATTCATTGATGTCAGACGGCTCCTAATTTGGAGATACTTCCAAAAGTGACCTTTCCCTGTAAGAGTGTATTTCTTGAGCAAGTCTGTATAAGACATGAGCACACCATCTTGGTACAGGTCATTCACCTGGCGTATGCCACCAAGGTGCCACGTTTTCCAGTATAATGGTGTTTTCCCAATAATAATTGCTGGATTATACCATAAAGATGAGTAGGATTGAATAAGGTGTGGGATCTTTAACATCCTATGTATTCTGATCCAGACCTCTTTTGAATGAGATAAGATAGGGTTCAGGGATCTATGTTGGGACTGGGAAAAACTATCTATAGGAGTAAATGGAGAGCACATTTCAGCTTCCAATGTCAACCCAATCCAATTTACTGTGTCTGCCTAAGTGTTTTGCTAATTTGGTCATTCCAAATGAGATATGATATAGCCTCAGGTTTGGTAACCCCAGGCCTCCTTTATCCTTTGGCCAACACAGTTTGTTCATTCCGATCCTTGGTCTCTTCCCCTCCCACAGAAATTCTTTAACTATGAAGTCATATTGTTTAAAAGTTCCAAGGTTGTCATAGCCAGGAGCGGCACTGGGGTTAAGCTCCCAGTGCTCATAAAATGCTCCTTATGGCGTGCGTCTTGAAAAGCCTCTGACAACTAAGTCCAACTCCTAGCCTGCCCATGTGGTTTAGTCTCTAAGCCCGGCGGAACTGCTTTTACTAATAGGAGAAGGGGCGAGGGCGGATCTCTGGCGCCTTAAAACCAGATGCTTCGGGTAGATGGTGGCTCATCAACCTGGGAAGGTAGCCCATCTAGGGGAAGGTAAACCCTGATTTCAAACCTCCGCTGCCTTGCGGCACACCCGGTCACGGGAAAGGCTTTGGGAGTCAACCCTGAGGAAAAATCCGGAGTCGGAGCCCCTAAGGCAGTTCTCTGTTGTGCTCAACATCGTTCTGGCAGCTCCTGCGACGGTGCTGGTGCCAAACTGTAGCAGCCCTGCTGTTTCTTTGGATTCATCAGTGACGTGTAGAGGGGGGACATGCTGCATGGGTAACATCTTGTCCTCCATATCTTCCTGCCCAGGCTTGAATCCTACCAACGCCCAACGCTGGAAGGTAGAACACCGGATCACTGGAGAGGACACTCCAGCTTTGCCTTTGGCATAGACAAAACACAGGGAATGACAGTTACCGGTTATAAGCCACCGCTCAATTGGCGTAGAGCGCGGCGCCAGGGGTTGTTCACGACGGTGGGGGGGATCATTGGATCTCACTGGACAGCTACCGCCCGCCTCAAGCTGGGCAGCCCCCACCCAGTAAGGTGTTGTCCCACCACAGCTTGCTTTCCTCATTGGGTGCATGGGGATGAGGAGAAGTCCGAACAGCATGCTGAGAACCTTCGCACCAGGCAAGACAAAAAAACAAAAGAGACCAACTCTAAAACTGGGAACTTGGAACGTCCGCACTATGATGACAGGACTCGCTGCTAACCTCAAGGACATCAACGACACCAGGAAGACTGCCATCATCAATAATGCGCTGAAGAGACTGGGAGTGGATATCGCCAACACGGTTGGCTGACGCAGGCACACTGAGAGAGAAGGACTACACGTTCTACTGGCAGGGAAAGGGCAGTGACGAACACAGGGAACACGGAGTGGGCTTTGCAGTGAAGAACACCTTTCTGAAGATGGTGGAACCGGGCAGCACTGGCTCTGCACGACTCCTCACCCTCCGCCTGAACACCACTCAAGGCCCAATCACCCTCGTCAGTGTGTATGCCCCAACACTGACAGCCACACCAGAGGCAAAAGACAAGTTCTACGAGAATCTCGCAACAACTGTCAGGATCATCCCCAACTCTGAACAACTCATTCTCCTTGGAGACTTCAATGCCAGAGTGGGTGCTGACCACGACTCCTGGCCCTCCTGTGTTGGACCATTTGGCGTGGGCAGAATGAACGACAATGGACAGCGGCTGCTCGAGTTCTGCACATATCACGATCTGTGCATCACAAACTCATTCTTCAAGACCAAGCCCCAACACAAGGTTTCCTGGCGACATCTGCGCTCAAAGCACTGGCACCAGCTGGACTTGATCCTGACCAGGCGCACCTCACTGAAGAACGTGCTAATTACCCGTTCGTTCCAGAGTGCAGATTGCGACACAGACCATTCATTGGTGTGTTGCAAGGTCAAGCTGCAGCTGAAGAAATTCCATCATGCTAGACAGCCTGGAAAGGCACGGATTGACACCAGCAAGATGGCCCAACCAGAACTTGTTGAGCAGTTTGCCTCCACCTTTGAGAAGGAACTTGGTGTACCACAAGAAGGAGAATCTGCAAAGCAGAAGTGGGAAGAGCTGCGAAACACCATCCACCGCACAGCCTTGGCTACCTTTGGGAGGAAGACCTCGAAGTCACAGGACTGGTTTGATGCCAAGTTGACCGAGATGACCCCCGTCATTGAAGCCAAGCGCTCAGCACTTGCTGAGTACAAGAAGTACCCAAACGAGAAGAATCTCCAGATTCTCAGGGCTGCGAGAAGCAAAGTTCAGCAGACTGCTCGGTGCTGTGCCAACGAGTACAGGATTCAGCTCAGCCAAGACATTCAAACCGCTGCCATAACAGGGAACATCTGTGGTATGTACGATGGCATCAAGAAAGCACTTGGTCCGGCTCAGAGCAAGACGGCCCCCCTCAAATCCTCCACTGGGGAGGTGACACAAAAAAGAACAAGCAGATTGAGAGATGGGTGGAACACTACTCCGACCTCTACTCCAGACAGAACAGTGACACCGTCAGCCCTTGATGCCATCGACTGCCTGCCATCCATGGATGAACTTGACACCGAGCCAACCATCGACGAACTCCGCAAGGCCATTGCTAGCTTGGCCGCTGGCAAGGCACCCGGCAACGACGGCATACCCCCCGACCTGATCAAGCACTGCAAGACCGCCCTACTGCTGCCATTGCATGACGTTCTCTGCCAGTACTGGAAGGAAGGTGCCGTACCACAGGACATGAGGGACGCCAAGATCATCACCCTCTACAAAATCAAAGGGGAGAGAAGCGACTGCAACAACTACAGGGGCATCTCCCTCCTCAGCGTTGTTGGCAAAGTTTACGCACGAGTTGTTCTCGTTCGTCTACAGAAGCTTGCCAAACGTGTCTACCCCGAGTCTCAGTGTGGCTTCCGCGCTGAGCGATCGACGGTAGACATGATATTCTCCATCCGCCAACTCCAGGAGAAATGCAGAGAACAGAACATGCCCCTGTATGTCGTCTTCATCGACCTCACCAAAAGTTCGATCTGGTCAGCAGAGAGGGCCTTTTCAAGATCCTGCCAAAGATAGGATGCCCACCAAAGTTGCAAAGCCTCATCGAATCGTTTCACACCAACATGCAGGGGATAGTGCAGCACGACGGCAACGTCTCAGACCCATTCAACATACGCAGCGGAGTGAAACAGGGCTGTGTACTTGCGCCAGCCCTCTTTGGGATTTTCTTTGCTATGCTCCTGAGGCATGCCTTCAGCACAGCAACAGAGGGAATCTACCTGCACACAAGATCTGACGGCAGGCTTTTCAACCTCGCCCGCCTGAAAGCCAGAACCAAAGTACGCGAGGCTCTAATCAGAGACATGCTGTTTGCAGACGATGCTGCAGTCGCAACCCACACACAGCAGGAACTTCAGACCCTGATGGACCGCTTCTCCCAGGCATGCAAGGACTTTGGGCTTACCATCAGCCTGAAGAAGACTAACATCTTGGCGCAAGGCATGGAAGCAACACCAACCATCACCATCGACGACTACGAGCTTGAGGTCGTGAATCAGTTCACATACCTGGGGTCCACGATCAGCAACAACCTCTCCCTTGATACAGAGATCGACAAGAGGATTGGAAAATCAGCCTTCATACTTGCTCGCCTCACCACATGAGTGTGGGAGAATCCCAAACTCTCTGTCAAGACGAAGATGGCAGTGTACAACGCCTGCGTCATCAGCACACTGCTCTATGGGAGTGAGACGTGGACAGCATACGCCCGGCAGGAAAAGAGACTGAACTCCTTCCACTTGCGCTGCATTCACCACATCCTGGACATATCCTGGCAGGACAAAGTGCCCAACACAGAAGTTCTGTCCCGCGCCGGCCTTCCCTCCATGTTAACTCTACTCAGGGAGCGCAGGCTCCGCTGGCTAGGCCACGTTCACCGTATGGAGGATGGCAGAATCCCCAAAGACGTCCTCTACGGAGAACTGGCGACTGGCAGGAGAGACGTTGGCCGCCCACAGCTGTGCTTTAGAGACGTCTGCAAGAGAGACATGAAGGCCCTGGAGATCAACACAGTGCGCTGGGAGGACCTTGCAACGGACCGCTCCAAATGGAGAGGCACCCTGACCAGACAGCTCAAGGCGGGTGAAGAGAGACTGACTGTTGCAGCAGATGAAAAAAGGACCTGCAGGAAGAACCGCCACAGACCCAGCAGCACGGAGACCACCCACAAGTGTGACCTGTGTGACAGGGACTGCCATTCGCGCATCGGCCTGTTCAGCCACAGGCGGTGCTGTTCCAGCAGAGTAGACGTTTAGGATTCTCTTCCATGGTCATCATAGACCGACGGAGGCCGACGATTGTTTAAAAAACTGTGGTGATATGGCAATTGGCATCATCATTGTCATATAATTGAGCTGGGGTGCAACAACCATTTTAACAACATTGACTTGCCCCATATTGAGAGTTTTAATTTCCCCCTCTTATCTAACTTAATTTTAATTTTCTGTAACATAGGCTCGAGATTCAGACTGGGGACATCTTCGATATTCCGGCTTAACTTTATACCCAAGTATGACATTCCATTTGACACCCATTTGAAGTTAAAGCCAGACACTGAGCTAGGATGGCATGTACCAGAAATAGGCATGGCTTCTGATTTCTTCCAGTTAATTTTATATCCTGATAGTTTAGAATAAGACTGAATAGTTGTCATTAAATGTGGTAAAGAGTTCAAAGGATCTCTAATTAGTGTCAGAACATCATCCGCATACAGTAATAATTTATGTTCTTTCCTCCCTCCCACCACTCCCTTAATATTTCCGTCTGATCTGATGGCAACGGGGACAGTGGACAACCTTGTCTGGTACCTCTCGAAAGGTTGAAGAATGATGAAATCGTTCCATTAGTTGTTAAGGCTGCCTTGGGGTATTTGTATATTATCTTAATCCAATTAATAAAAACTGGTCCAAAGCCGAACTGTTTTAACGTATAAAGTAAAAATTCACATTCCACTCGATCAAAAGCCTTTTTGGCGTCAAGTGAAATGGCTACAATCGGGTCCTGGTTTGAATGATTAAGCCAGATCAGATGTAATAATTTTCTCATATGGTTTGTAGAAGATTGATTTTTCATAAATCCGGCCTGGTCTGAATGAATTATATTAGGGAGTACTCTCTCTAAGCGAAGGGTAAGAATCTTTGTAAGAATTTTGCAGTCCACGTTTAATAAGCTTATGGGTCTATAATTACAGGGTTCTGTTGTGTCTTTATCTATTTTAGGGATTACTGATATTAAGGCTTCATTAAATGATGGTGGGAGGAATCCTGATATGAATGCCTCATTGTAGACTTCCAATAACTTTGGTGCTAATATTTCAATGTATTGTTTATAATATTCTACTGGGAATCCATCCATGCCGGGTGATTTCCCCGTTTTCATCTGTGATACTGCCATCCTAATCTCCGCCTCTGTTATAGGATTATCTTAAAGTTCCACATGTTCATCGGCTAATTTTGGTAGAGTAATATTAGAAAAAAAATCATTGCTGTCGTTTGGATTTAAGCTGCCTTGTGTTGTATAAAGTTCCCTAAAAAATTGTTTAAATACAGTGATCCCTCACTTATCGCGGTTAATGGGTTCCAGAACCGACCGCGAAAAGTGAAAAACCGCGAAGTAGCGTCACCCCTAATGACGTCACCCATAAATAATACGTACGTTCATTCTCTCTCTCTCTCGCATATGATACGTGTGTGTGTGTGTGTGTGTGTGTGTAAGTGTACATACATACGTAGATGTAAATAAAGTGTACATAAATATGTTTTTAGAACTCTTTTATTCTTATAACAAGATACGTAACTCAAGATGATGATTTACTGCACAGGTTAATGAGAGCTTTACTGCTCCTCAGGTGACGCCTCATCGTCAGGTGCTCGAGGCGCAGGATCGTCGAGGGCAGCTTCCGATAGAGCTGGAGAAGCTGCAGGAGGCGGCGTAGTGGCTCGACGGGAAGACTATTTCGCACAAAAAGGCACAAGAGAACAGCGAAAAGTTCCACGCAGCGAGACTAAGCAACACGAGCGATAAAGAACAATGAATGCGGTCTTCCTTCGCTGGGTATGGGCGCTCGGCAGGGAGAGAAGCTGGGTAAAACGTCTC
The DNA here is from genome assembly GCA_020510985.1 of Pholidichthys leucotaenia. Classification (NCBI taxonomy): domain Eukaryota; kingdom Metazoa; phylum Chordata; class Actinopteri; order Cichliformes; family Pholidichthyidae; genus Pholidichthys; species Pholidichthys leucotaenia. Next base: position 27,037 of record JAJAQF010000131.1, on the reverse strand, counting down.
GGCCAATCAGCTTGCGAGATTCCCGAGCCGAGCCAACACGAGAACAGCGAACAGAGAGGTGGATTTTGAGTTGTGCGGGCTCTCCGTGTTGATACCTGATGTTCTAATGTAGTCTCCCTGCCTTCTGCTAGTGCCCGCCCATTTTTTCTCAATTTTGAATTTTTGATGAATATTTTTGAAAAATCCGCGATGCACTGAGGGCGCGAAAGGTGTAGCGCGAAGTAGCGAGGGATCACTGTACATCATTTATTTCTTTACTAGATGACACCAGGGTATTTCCCTTCTTAATTATTGGTATCATATTGTAGGAGTTCTGTTGTTTAAGTTGCCTACTAAGCAGCTTGCCTGTTTTCTCCCCCTCCTCATAGAAAGTTGCTCTGAGCCTAAATAAGGCATATTCAGCTTTTTTATTATAGATTTCCTGCAACTGGAATTTAAATTTACATATATCTTGTTATAATTTATCTGAAAAATGTCTTGATAGTACTATTTCCAATTTTCTAATCTGATATTCCAGATCCTTGATTTTATCCCTATTTTCATTTTTCTTTTTTGATGCCTGTCCTCTGATTTTCCCCCGGATAAATGCTTTACATGCTTCCCATTCTGTGGCTCTTGAGCCCGTAGTACCTGAATTGAGCTCAAAGTAATACTTGAGTTCTTCCTTCATTGTCAGGTTAAATGTTTCATCATGTAAAAGTGATGTATTTAACCTCCATCTGCCTTTTCTATCCTTGTCAATATCAATGTCAATACATAACTCTATAGCTGCGTGATCTGACAGGGCATTGCATTTATTTTACTCTCAATTACAGATTTTACAATATTACTTGAAATTAGAAAAAAGTCTATCCTGGAGTATGATTTCTGGCAGTGGGAGAAGAAGGTGTACTCCCCCCCCCCTCGGATTTACCAGTCGCCAAATATCCACCAAGCCCACATCTTCACACAGCATAAGTAATGCAGCCCTATCCTTTGTAGCTGTCGATCCACTGAATTTACTCTTATTCAAAAATACATCCATCACTTGGTTGAAGTCACCTGCCAATATAATTTGACCCTCTGTTTCCCCTAAAATTTTGTTCACTTCATTAAAAAAATTTGGGTCTTCTTTATTAGGTGCATATATGTTACACAACACCATTTTTACCCCATTAATAATTGCCTCAATACAGACCATTCTGCCTTCATTATCCTTACGTTCTTTGACCAAAACAAAACCCAATTTTTTATTAGAATACAAACCCCATTCCTCTTGCTTGAGTAGGAGCTATGAAAAACCTGGCCCACCCAGCCCCATTTCAATTTGGCTGCCTCCTCTCCCTTAAAGTGGGTCTCTTGAATGAAAGCTCTATCTACTTTATTATGTTTGAGATATGTTAGGACTTTCCCTCTCTTTTTAGGATCCCCACAGCCATTAATGTTCCAGCTGATATATTTAACGTAATTATTAGCCATGTATTTGGTTAAAAGCATGAATATTCATGATAGGGGACTGGCTACCTGATGTCCTACTATAGCCAATATCCCACTTTAAAACTTGTGTCTTACTTGTGATAATACTAGCAGTTATTTCCCTAGTTATTTCAGTCAGTACCATACCCTTATCAAAACACATATTAATATAGACTTGAACATTTTTGAACTGAATACCTCTGAACATCTGAGGTAAGAAACAAAAATAATAAAAACTTAAATGCACTTCAAACGACATTAACAGGGGCATAAGGTCCCTGTTCCTTAGTAACAACTCAAAAATATAAAACAATAACAAAAACAAAAACATCTTGGACCGTGGAGTATCGCTCACCCGACCACTAGGTGTCTCCTCTGGCCTTGGCTCAGGTGGCACAGAACTAAATCCTCACCCCCCCCCCCCCACCAATTCAACAACATAATATTAAATCTATTACCCATTGAATGTCATTGGTCCACGCTATATGCATAATGGTATACAGATTCATTCATGCCTAGTAAAATTCTCCTCGATATATTGTTCAGCATCCCTTGCATCGGTAAAGCTGCAGCTCTTCCCTTCCCATGTAAAGCACAACGTAGCTGGATATGTCAGCTTGTATCTTACGTTATGGAGCTGCAGAGATTTCCTCGCTGCCGTGAAAGTTTTCCTCTTTAACGCCAGTTCTCTAGCAACACCTGGGAACACCGATAATTTCAGATTCTCCCATTTTATTCTGCGTTTCTCTCTCGCCATGGTGATCACTTTCTCCCTCGCTGATTTTCGTAGAAATCTAATGAGCACCGGTCTGGGCGGCTGGTCCCCGGCAGGTCTGGGGGCCGCTGTCCGGTGTGCTCTCTCCACCTCAAATTCTCTGTCCACGTCAATGCCGAGCCCTTGGCATAAGATTTTCTTCACACACGTTTCCATCGTGCCGTTTGTTCCGTATGTTTCCTTCAAACCCACAAGTCTCACGTTAGTTCTCTTAGAGTGGTTTTCCAGCTCCTGTAGGCGGTTCTGTAATATTTCCATCTTTTTATCTCGGGCTTCATTGTCATTCACTAGTGGGTCTACTGTATCTTCCAGTTTAGAAATCCGTACCTCCATCTCCTCCAACCTCTCATGTATGTTGTTCACTGCATTCTTTAGCTCCGTAGTTGTAGTTTTAATAGTTGAGGTATCTGCTGCGACCACCTGAAGCGTCATGCTTATTTTGGTAATTTCAACAAACATAGTCTCCATGTTCCTTGGCTCGGCATCCTGTGTATTGGGTTTTAAAGTGGGTATGGCGGCTTCCTCCACATGGCTGGGACTTTTCCTGGTAGATACGCGGCCTGTGTGTCCTCCCTTAAAAGTCATTTGGACTCTAAAACTATCGCCGGGCAGCTTAAACAAACATACAGGCACTGACCGAGGCTGGTTTGCTCGAGGAATGTAGCAAATAGTCAGGTATAAAACAGTTTGGTAGACAGGGTGAGAAGAGCTAAATTAGTGTGCTGCCATCTTGCTCGGCGTACCCACGTGACTCCAGATGCAGTTATTTTTGTTATTTTTCTATATACGCTACTTATAGTTTTTGAGAACTCTCACCAACCAGACAGCAGGAAAAACCTCCCTTATTTTGAAAAGTAAATGTTGGCGCGTTTAGTTTGTCTGAAGGCTGCTGACGGATTAAAATCATTGACTTTGTGAATTTCGGTCATCTTAACTTGCCAGGTACATAATAATGAACATACATTAGTTAAGAGAAGTAAATCCTCAGCAGTTCATCAGTCACTCTTGCCTTTCCCTGCATTGAATCCTAACAACACCTGTTAGCTCAGTGACTCTTCAATCATTGTTCCAGTTACCAGCGGGTTAAAATCACCATAAATGCCTCCACTGCTCACATACCTCTTGTGCTTTTTTCTGCGTTTAAAGTACTTTAATAAGTTCATGCTTCTCTCAGACAGCAACGCTAAAGACACTCTGTCTGCAGACTGGGACAGTCACGTGGGCGCCGGGCAGGCGGGGCACTTCTGCACGGATGACACACACGCGTTGTCGTGTGTGTGCTTCCGGCACGTCATTCTTTCATATTTTTTTCTTAAATTAATATATCATAGGCGTGGTGGCATATTTCCATGGGTGGCATCCCAACACACAGAAATGTTACCAGAGGAAACCATGAATAACTGTTTTGATGTCTTCCAGTCAGGTTTTTGGCCACACCACAGTACTGAGACAGCTCTAGTTAAGGTCCTTAACCTTTCAATTGCCCACATTCCATGGACAGGTCGTACGTCCCCAGTGGCACAGCGCAGCAACTGTGCCTGTCAACTCACTCTGACGTCCCCGGCTGTACTGAGGATTTGTACTGATTTGTACTGATCTGCCAGTTCAGAAGGTGGCAGGCACGCGTTGGAGGAATCATGGCTGACACGGAATACAGCAAAGAAGAAGAAATCCTCATTTATTCTAAACTGTATCATAAAGGAAAAATAGCTGTGTAATACAAACGAAATTCACGTGGGATAATCATAAGAGTTGTAGATGTGGTAGAGAGCGTAAATTACCGACAAAACACAAAACAACAACCACGATGGGTGAAAGCGGACTGACCACACGAGCAAGCGAGCCCCCCCACACCACCACCACCACCGGTAAGTGACGAATTTTTGTTTTTTACATTGTACTGATTATCTGGTTCATATACTTTGAAGATGAGATAAAAACATACCCCTGTAGAAAAAACTGTCAAACAAACAGAACCATTCTTTGTGTAAATGCGTCCAAAGTCCAGTTTTGACTGAGTTATGTAATTTATATAGCTGTTGTGATATTATGCAAATTAGATGCATAAATTTATTCCTATCTGAAACTTTGGATCATATTCTACATCTTTCTAATCGACAGTAAGGCATTATCTCTTGCAACTTTCAAGTTCTAGCCTTGGAAATCTGAACTATTTTCTTGACAAAAAAATCATTACCACTTTTGACCACTAGGGGTTATGTTGCCATACGGTGACTGGGACAGTTAGAGGTTTTTAATGACATCCACCCCAATACAGATAATGGCAGCATTTCAGTCTTGGTTGTACTTGACCTCATGCTGCATTTGACATGGTCAACCATAACATCTTACTAGACTGGCTGAAAAACTGGATGTTACTTTCTGGTACAGCACTTAGTTGGTTTGAGTCCTATTTAAAAGACAGGGACTGTTTTGTGTCTTTAGATAACTACAGATCTGAGCGAACAAAAATAACCTGTGGAGTTCCCAAAGGTTCCATTTTGAGACCTTTGCTATTTCAACATCTACAGTATCTCACAAAAGTGAGTATATCCCTCACATTTTTGTAAATATTTTATTATATCTTTTCATGGGGCAACACTGAAGATATGACACTTTGATACAGTGTAAAGTAGTCGGTGTCGTCGGCCTCTGTCGGTCTATGATGACCATGGAAGAGAATCCTAAACGTCTACTCTGCTGGAACAGCACCGCTTGTGGCTGAACAGGCCGATGCGCGAATGGCAGTCCCTGTCACACAGGTCGCACTTGTGGGTGTACAGCTTGTATAACAGTGTACATTTGCTATCCCCTCAAAATAACTCAACACACAGCCATTAATGTCTAAACTGCTGGCAACAAAAGTGAATGCACCCCTAAGTGAAAAGGTCCAAATTGTGCCCAATTTTCCCTCCCTAGTATCATGTGACTCGTGTCGAAGACCCTTTGACCTTGTACCTCAGGATTGAAGTTTAGGTTCACCAGCTTGCAGTTCCTAGAGGAATTTTCCTCATAGGAAATTCTGTTACCTGTGTAAGTGTGCTTGGTGACTTGAGAGTAAACCCAGCAGTTACCATCTACAATCTATTGGGGGATTATTGAAAATCAGCAAAGTTCAGCCAAAACAGGATAAACTTGCATGGAACAGTCAATAAAAATCAAAATGTTAAAAAAAAAGAAAAAATCAAACCAAAAAACCTAATTACAAAACTTTCAGGTTCAGGTTACTTGATTTGTACCCATAGGTAGATTTGTTTTGCAGTCTGGTGACATCCATATTTACAAGCCACTAATTACATTCAACATAGACACAAACACAGACACACATGAAGCTGACTATAAACATGATAAAAATACTCAAGGCTCCATCAGTCAGGGTATAAAAAGACAAAGAGATGAGAAAGAAACCAGAGGTAAGAGAGAAGGGTCATATTAAAGGTTAAAAACTAGTCAAAGAGGTTAAAAAACTCAAAGGTCTAAAACCCAATAAAATATTTAGAACCCAAGTGACATCCAACAAAAATAAGTAAATATAAAATGAAGTTAATAAATAGGTACCTAAATTATGTACAATATATTTTTACAGCTTGTTCAACTCTTTGACAGCAGCAGGGACAAAGCTGTTTTTGTAGCGCTGGGTTCTACTTTTTGGGACAGCAAACCTCCGTCTTGAGGGAAGAAGCTCAAAGTTGCAGTGCAAAGGGTGGGAGTCATCATTTAAAATGGAGGTAGCCATCCTCTGTACTTGTCTGGTGTACAGGGATGTCGGGCTCAGCTGTGACTCACCAAGCAAACGACTGGACCATCTAACTACCTGATCCAAGGATTTCCGCTGTTTCAGTTTTATCTGACCAAACCATGACACTAAAGAAAAGGATAAAACAGATTCAATAAAAGCCCGATAAAACATTGTCATTATGGTTCGGTCAACTTGGAAGCGTGCAAGTTTTCTCAAGCAATGCAAATGTTGCTGACTCTTTTTGCACACCCTTTCACAGTTCACTTCAAAGTTTAAATTACTATCAATAATCGTCCCAAGATATTTGTACGATTGTACACATTCAGTGGTCTGGCCTTTTAGTATGGTGACTTTGTGCCTGGGATTTTTCCTCCTAAAGTCAATAATCATATCTTTAGTTTTTGTTGTATTCAGCTGCAGGTAGGAATCCTCACACCAGTGAACAAAATCATCAACTACTGGGCCGTGGCCAATCTCACCATCCTGGAGGAGACTGACAATAACTGAGTCATCAGCATACTTTATAATGTGTCTGTTATCATGTCTGCTCCGACACATGTTTGTGTACAGGATGAAGAGTAGTGGTGACAACACACACCCCTGAGGAGAGCCAGTAGAAGAGCACTTTAGGTCAGACAATGTACCATTGACCCTTACTCTCTGCGTCCTGTTGGTTAAGAAATCCAGAATCCAACCCACCAGATTATTGCTCAAATCAAATTGTTGCAGGAGCCTTTCAACTAAGATATGAGGTTGGATTGTATTAAAGGCAGAAGAAAAGTCCACAAATAAAAGCCTGGCATGTGTCCCATTAAAATCCAGATGTTTAAAAAGCATGTTAAACAGAGTGGCAGTGGCATCCTCCACTCCTCTGTGAGGCCTATAGGTAAACTGCAGAGGATCCAATGCATGTTCAGTCTGCCTTAGGACCTCACATCTAACCAGTTTTTCAAAAATTTTCATTAAAATTGAAGTCAAAGCAACTGGTCTAAAGTCGTTTACCGTTTTAGGACAGCTGGATTTTGGAACGGGAACAACCACGGCTTCTTTCCAGATCTTAGGCACATGTTGTGTCTGTAAGGACTTATTGAAAATGTAATGAAATATAGGACTCAGTTCATGTGCACAGGACCTTACCAAGCACCCACATATATTATCAGGGCCCTGACTTTTGTTCACTTTTACAGCGCAGAACTCCCTTTTAACATCCTGCACCTCAATATTAAAGTGCTGATTGTCTTTGAGTTTCTGTTTCAAACCTTGGGTTTCTGTGCTGAAATCAAAGGAGTCAAAACGACCATAAAAACAGTTAAGAGCATTAGCCAGCTCTGTGTCTGAATTAAAACCATCTAAAAACATACGATTACTGCGCTCTGTGCTCTGAAGGCCTGCAATAGTTTTCATACTGGCCCCGGCTGAACCAAGTTTCTTTGTTGCCATCTTGCTTTCCAACTCTGATTCATAATTCTGTTTCGCTCTTAAAATTTCGGACTTCAGCTCCTTTGTGGCAACCTGTAGCTCAGAAACAGACCCCTGTTTAAAGGCAAATGCTTTCCTCTTTAAGCAGGATTTAACTGATTTTGTAACCCATGGTTTGTTGTTGGGATATATTTTGACACGTTTATGTGGAACAATCTTATTTTTACAGAAAGACATGTATGAGCATGTGAGGTCAACCAGAGAGTCCAAATCATCCCCGCAGGCCAGTGTGAACATCTCCCAGTCTGTACAGTCAAAGCATTCCTGGAGGCTGTGCTCTGAATCTTCTGTCCACACATCTATATCTCTGGTCTCCACCTTGCCTCTTCTGAGAGCAGTTTTATATGTGGGCAGGAAATGTACACAGTTGTGATCTGAGGATCCTAAAGGAGGAAGGGGGAGTGATTTAT
>JAJAQF010000131.1:0-19081 GCA_020510985.1 Pholidichthys leucotaenia | reverse complement strand
CATCACAACCCTGTGGGAAGAAATGCCGTAGCGGTGGCGACTTCTCATATCGAGCCCTGATCACCTGTTGTCTGAGCGGTAAGTCGCCCCTAACAGCTCCTACCTCTGGGGTTAAACAGGAGTATTTTTTGAGCAAGAAGCTCACATTTAATGTCCGCATTAAATGCATTTAAAGTTTTTTTACCCACAGAGAAAAAGTGACTGTGATTTGTTGCAGTAAAGAACAGCTTCTTCTCAGCGGTGAACTTTCATTTATCTGTGCTTTCTATTTTATTTTATCTCATTCATTTACATGCTGTTGTGATATGCAACTATTTCATGGAAGTAAATCCTCTAAATATGCATTTTTAATGAACTGGTCCAGGGGTGTCAAATATATGGCTTGTGGACCATAAACGGCCCACCAGGGGGTCCAAAATTTTCTCTGTGAATTCTCAGCTTTATGTCTAGTAAATTTCTGACTTTCTACTGATTTCAATAGTTTGTGTAAATCAGACATTTTTTCTCTGTAAGATGAGACTTTTTTTCTCATCAGTTTTCTTTTTCTTCTTTTTTCTGATGAGAACAAGGGGCCCTTGATCTTGCTGTGTGTGCAAGATGATTTAAGTATGCATTCAAAAGTAACGTGAAAATTACTTTTCCAAGTAACTAGTTACGTTGATCATGCAGTAACTCAAAAGTAACTCAGTTACTTTTGAAAAGAAGTAACTAGAAAGTGTAACTAGTTACTATTTTTTTAGTAACTTGCCCAACACTGCTCAAAGGTGAGAGTTTTTTTAAATCACACACTGTTTTGGCTGGTGTGTTCCGTTAATACTCACTGTAAACACGGAAGTGAACGCGGTGCAGCAATGGATTTGATTGGTTAGACTGAGCGTTTGAGCTCCACTCAGGGATAAATTTGCAAAAAACATTGCAAAATCCTGGAGGGATTGTGTACAGTGGTCAAGCCATGAGGTCGTGTGCCAGGCTTCACAAATGTATGTAAAGCTGTCTGTGGGCAGTAGCACCTTACTTGACAGAATAGTTATTATCCTCACAAAAGTGGGTTGAATGATCAGCAAATAAGGAGTTGCTGTCAATAATATCAGCATTCATGTCCCCAACAATATACAGCTGTGGACAAAATTGTTGGTACCCCTCTGTTAATGAAAGAAAAACCCACTATGGTCACAGAAATAACTTGAATCTGACAAAAGTGGTAATAAATAAAAATTCTATGAAAATTAACTAATGAAAATCAGACAATGCTTTTGAATTGTGATTCAACAGAATTATTTTAAAAAACAAACTCATGAAACAGGCCTGGACAAAAATGATGGTACCCTTAACTTAATATTTTGTTGCACAACCTTTTGAGGCAATCACTGCAATCAAACGATTTCTGTAACTGTCAATGAGACTTCTGCTCCTCTCAGCAGGTATTCTGGCCCACTCCTCATCAGCAAACTGCTCCAGTTGTCTCAGGTTTGAAGGGTGCCTTCTCCAGACGGCATGTTTCAGCTCCTTCCACAGATGTTCAATAGGATTTAGATCAGGGCTCATAGAAGGCCACTTTAGAATAGTCCAATGTTTGGCTCTTAGCCATTCTTGGGTGTTTTTAGCTGTGTGTTTTGGGTCATTATCCTGTTGCAAGACCCATGATCTGCCACTGAGACCAAGCTGTCTGACACTGAGCAGCACATTTCTCTCTAGAATACCTTGATAGTCTTGAGATTTCATTGGACCCTGCACAGATTCAAGACACCCTGTGCCAGATGCAGCAAAGCAGCCCCAGAACATAACAGAACCTCCTCCATGTTTCACAGTAGGGACAGTGTTCTTTTCTTGGTATGCTTCATTTTTGCGTCTGTGAACATAGAGCTGATGTGCCTTGCCAAAAAGTTCCAGTTTTGTCTCGTCTGTCCATAGGACATTCTCCCAGAAGCTTTGTGGCTTGTCAACATGCAGTTTGGCAAATTCCAGTCTGGCTGTTTTATGATTTGTTACAACAGTGGTGTCCTCCTTGGTCGTCTCCCATGAAGTCCACTTTGGCTCAAACGACGACGGATGGTGCGATCTGACACTGATGTACCTTGACCTTGGAGTTCACCATAAATGTGTTTAGAGGTTGTTCTGGGCTCTTTTGTTACCATTCTTTATCAAGTTTCCTCCTGCGGCCACGTCCAGGGAGGTTGGCTACAGTCCCGTGGATCTTAAATTTCTGAATAATATGTGCAACTGTAGTCACAGGAACATCAAGCTGCTTGGAGATGGTCTTATAGCCTTTACCTTTAACATGCTTGTCTATAATCTTCTTTCTAATCTCCTGAGACAACTCTCTCCTTTGCTTCCTCTGGTCTATGTTTAGTGTGGGACACACCATGTCACCAAACAGCACAGTGACTACTTGTCACCCTTTAAATAGGCCGACTGACTGATTACAAGTTTGTAGACACCTGTGATGTTAATTAGAGGACACATCTTGGTTGAACATGTCCCTATGGTCACATTATTTTCAATCTTTTCTAGGGGTACCATCATTTTTGTCCAGACCTGTTTCATGAGTTTGTTTTCAAAACTAATTCTGTTGAACCACAATTCAAAAGCATTGTCTGATTTTCATTGGTTAATTTTCATAGAATTTTTATTTATTACCACTTTTGTCAGATTCAAGTTATTTCTGTGACCATTGTGGGTTTTTCTTACATTAACAGAGGGGTACCAACAATTTTGTCCACGTGTGTACACTGTAGGAACTATTGTCTTGAATAAAAGCATTTATAAAAGCCAGTCTGTTGAAATATTCATCTTCTTTCTCACAATACTCACAGGGCGTATAGACATTTAGGATAACAAAATTGTTTTACCGGAGTGGGGGCCTAGTGGTAGAGCATCTGCCCCACAACCGGGAGGTCATGGGTTCAAGCCCCGGCCAGGTCATACAACAGACCATATAAAAATGGCACTTCCCGGCTTCTAGCTTGGTGCTCCGCAAAATAGAATGGGGGAAGGAAAGTTCGTTGCAGCACCTTGCATGGTAGCAGCCCAGCTGATTCTAGATGTGACTAACATTTGTAGATCGGAGAAACATAATTTTGTCCTACTGTACATTATTGGATGTATGGATTGAATGACAAAGTTTGCTTCTTCTTCGAAAGAATTATCTTAATAAAGAATTAAATGTGCAGAAAGATCAAATCAGTTACCTATTTGTCAATTTATTTCATTGACATTTTTGTTTGCAATGATACATTTTACTGCACTTTCATATCTTTAATAATCATAAAAAAGTCTGGTAACAACCATCTTGCCTCTGATATCTAACGTTACATCTCTGCATGTAGACAGCCGAGCTGAGCGCTGCAGCTGAGGGAGAGCCAGTTACATAGATTTAAAGCAACTTATTGGTTTATATTTTAATGGATCATTTGTTTTATTTTTTATTGCTCCTCATTAATAATCCAGTCATTTTGCCTGATAGGGATACTAAAAATTGGATTGGCCCATCTCTAACACATAACTTTACTTATGCACATTAATGTTTTGGTTTCATTATTGTGTATGCTGAATGTCTCCTGTATCATACTTATTCCGACAATGACAACATTTTAAAGTCTGTTTATTCTCAAATAAATAACTTTAAAATGCTGTTGATAAAATGGAATATTAGATGAAAGAAAACACATTCATAGCTACACATGAAAAACCACAAATTTCCTCCAGTGAAGCCACTGTGGGTAAAAGTTTAACAGAGTAAGAGGAAAAACTAAATAACGCCACTGCAGTTACTCAGAAACCCTTCAAAAACAACGGTCAGTGAAAAATGTTCATCAATGCATTTAATTGGAAAAGTAAAAAGTTCTTTACTGTAAATTACAACTTCAAAGGTTTACAGCAGAACATTTCTTGATATATCTATAGATCTAGTCTGATATACAATCTACAGCTGTTACAGGGGTACAAGGAATAATCTGTGTGCCTTTTACTGTGCTAAACCAGAACAGAACTGTGAGTGAAACATTTACCACACCTTTCACAACAATATGGCTTCTCGCTAGTGTGAATTCTCATGTGTGATTTCAAACTATAATGTCGACTGAAACTTATCTGAACTTTTACATTAATATGGCTTCTCGCCAGTGTGGATTCTCATGTGTGATTTTAAATTAACAAGCTGTCTGAAGCTGTAACCACAGGTTTTACATTTATATGGCTTCTCGCTGTTTTATTTATTTGCATCTCATTTCCTTACAAGTGCAATGGGCCCCAGCCAGGGGTCTATGATTACACTTTAAATTAAAAAGCTTTGTATCCAAGGGCTCTCTTTAAGATAGAGACTGTTCCTCTGATTGCTGAGATCTGTATTTCACAGATGCTAGGGCAGCCGGGTATTGCTTGTAGATATTTTTTCAAGTTCTTCTTAACCATCCCAGTTGCTCCCACCACCACAGGTATAATATCTGCATCCTGCAGATTCCAGGTGCTCCTTAGGTCGTTTTTGAGGTCTTGATATTTTGTTATTTTTTCTCTTTCTGCTCTGTTGAGGCCGTAGTCGTTTGGTATAGTTACATCGATTAATTGGGCAGTTTTGCCCTTTTTGTTCAAGATAACTATGTCCGGTTTTATTGCTCCTCCTTCAATGTGTCTTCCAGTTGGGATTTCCTTGTCATAAAAGATGGTAATATCTCCGTTGGAGCTAACTGGCTCTGGATCGTGCTCCCATACTGGTCCTTTTACTTCTATTTTGAATTCTTTGCATATTTTCCAGTGTATATAACGGCAGATCTTATTGTGGCGAGCAGTGTAGTGTCCATCAGCCATGAGGACCTGGCAGCCGGAGAGCAGGTGGCTTACACTCTCCACCGCTACATGACAGAATCGACATTTGTCACTCTGTGACAATCCTGCCATTTTTTTAAAACCATTGGTTAGAAGTCCCTGGTCTTGTGCTCCAACCACTAGTCTCTCCTCGTCGTACCCCAGATCTCCATTCCTGATCCAGCGCAATGTCTCTTCCCTATCAATATAATCCCTATTGAGTTCCTCCTGAAAACGTCCTGCTCGCTTATGTTGTTTCCATCTTTCTTTTCTTTCCTCCTGTGTCCTTTTACTGTATTTTTCTCTCGTCTTTCTAGCTATTTTTGTTGCTGGGTTTTGCTGACTGGCTTTCATGTTATCTAATAAATCTGCTGCAAAGGTCTCGGCTTGTTTAGTTATAGATGTGTTAATACTGAGGGTTTCATGATGTTGGGTGACCTTTTCCATCGTCTCATCATTAGCGCTTTTTAGGTATTGACCAATGCTTATTATTGTTGCCCTGTAGGCCTGGTTCATTTCAATTAGGCCCAGCCCTCCCTCTTTACGTGGCATATATATCCTATCTAGGCATTGGTTTCTGTATGTTACCTTATGAAGGGTTAGGGTCTTCCTGGTCCGAACATCCAACTTATCCAGTTCCCCTTGTGGCCAGTCTATCACCCCAAATCCATATGTGGCAACTGGTACTGCCAACTGGTTTATTGCAGTGATCTTATTTTTAGGTGTTAAATTTGATTTACAGATTTTCTTTAGGCGATGTTGGTATTCTTTTTTGACCATTTCCCTCATTTTTCTGTGTTCAATAGTTGCGTTTTCTTCTATGCCCAGATATTTATATGCCGATTCCCCTGCCAGGTCTTTGATATGCTTATTGTCTTCTATTTGGATATTTTCTGATGCCGTTTTCTTTCCTTTTTTTATTGTACATTTTGCACACTTGTCAAGTCCAAATTCCATGCAGATGTCTTTTGAAAACATGTGAACGGTACTGACAAGTTGATTCAGTTTCTGTTCAGATTCTGCATAGAGCTTGAGGTCGTCCATGTAGAGTAGATGATTCACTCTCTTGCTCCCTTTTTTTGTTCTGCCTTTGCTTAGGTCATACCCGATGTCAAGGTCCGATAAGATTTTGCTTAAGGGGTCGACACAAAGACAGAAGAGCAGTGGCGAAAGGCTGTCCCCCTGAAATATTCCTCGCTGGATCCTGATGTCTGGAATTGTTATTTGTCCTTCTTTGTGGTTAAGTGTAATTGTAGTTTTCCACTTAGCCATCTGGACCTCCAGAAAAGTTTTAATCTCTGGGCTGATGTTATACAGCTCCAGACAGCGTATTATCCAGGAGTGGGGGATGCTGTCGAATGCCTTTTTGTAGTCGATCCACGCCACGCTTAAATTTCTCTCACGCCTCTTGCAGTCTTCCAGGATGGTTTTATTAATGAGTAGTTGTTCTTTGGCTCCCAGCTTATTTCTTATGCAGCCTTTTTGCTGTGGCTGCAAGTAGTTTTCTGAGTCCAGATGTTCATAAATGGCCTCAGTAATGATTCCTGTCAGCCATTTGTATGTGGTCGGGAGGCAACAGATGGGTCTGTATTTATTGACTTGTTGGGTTTCAAGACTCTTGGGCAGGAGTATGGTGTTTCCATATGTGAGCCACTCTGGTGCTTCTTCCTCTCCCCCAACAAGTCGGTTAAATGCCTCTGCGTAGTGTTTGTGTAGTGCTGTTATTTTTTTGAGCCAAAAGTTTGGTATTTTATCTATTCCAGGGGATTTGAAGTTAAGGTATTTCCTGATTTTTTCTTGAGCTGTTTCTTCTGTGATTTTTAGTGAGGGCATCTGTTGTTTTCCTTTATTTTTCTCAGCAATGGTTTGAATCCAATTATTATTTTTATGTTGAACTGGGTCCTCAAACAGATTTCTCCAGAATGTTTCCAGTTGGGTTTTCTCAGGAGGTACCTCTACTTCAATAGTTTCATCTATCAACCTCCTGTAGACTTGCTTTGGGTTCTGTGCAAATAATTTATTTATCAGTTTTGAGTTCTCTCTCCGTTGCCTGTTTCTGATTTGAGCTGCTAGGGCCTTGACTTGCGCCTGGTGCTCTGCTATTTTTCCTATTATTTGCTCTTTCCTAATGTTGTATTTTTTTTGGATTCTGTTGATTACTCTCAGTAATTTAGTATTGCAGTTTTGGTTCTGTATGTAGTAAGTCATTTGAGAAATTTCTGCCCTAAATTGATTAATTTTTCCTTGAAGTTTATTTTTCCAAATGGGTGTAGAGATTTTTGTTTTGGTTTGACGTTCAGTTTTTTCTTTATGCTGTGGAGCTAGCTTACTCTGCACATACCACGCTGCACCAAAGTTTATGCAGTTAAGCTCTGTCAAACTGACCCCCTGAGGTACAAGGTCACATAGGCCTCTGTTGACCTTTTGCAGTAGTAATTTGAATTCTTTATTCTCTTTTAGCTTAATTAATCTAGGACGTTCTTTCATTGTCATTTTTTTTGTTTCTTCTATTTTGTTGGCAAGTTCCTCTTCCATTTCTAGTTGATGTTGGTTCATTTCTATTTGGGGGTTGATCTGTTTCCTTATTGGATCCTGGTCTACACTCCCCCTTGTTGCTTCATCAGGATGTTCTGATTCTGAGCCCGAAGTTGCAGGGGATTCGCCTGGGTGGCCTGGTGGCACCTCTGTAGGGTGTGTTTGACAAGGTTGCTCCAGAGGTTTTTCAGTTAATGGTAATGGTAGCGGACACTCAACTGGGCAGATGTTATTCTGTGCCATTTTTCCTATTTCAGTGTGCATGTACTCCAATTGTACTCCAATTGTTGCTCTGTGAAGTACCTTTGGGTGAGGAAGTTGTGTCTCTGGGTTGTGAGTTTGGCTCGGGGTACGCCAGCTTTATCCGGGCAGTGATGGAAAAAGATTCGCTGCCACTCATTGCATCGTTCCCGCTGGTTGCTGTGTTTCATCTTGGCGTACTCGGTTGCCCATATTAAAACCCATCTTTCCTCCATGCTCCACTGACTTTGTTTGTATTCTTGTTGTTCAAATAGGTTGGCATCTTGATAGTCTTTTATTGCTTGGGCTTGAGCTTCATATTTAATCTTTTCTATTTCTTCTTGTTGTAAGTATTTTGAGACCTGAGAGACTATAGATGTTAATTTGGAGATGGTGGTGGCTGCTTTCTTTTCTGGTGGTAGCTCGGATTCTCTGATCTTCTCCTCAAATACATGCTTTTTCCTTCTGCCCCACTTCTCATACCTTGAATAGGCGTAGCAGGACAGAATAACTTTCTTCTCATCAAGGGACCATTTTACAGTTTCTTCTTTTCTCGTATACCGTTTAGTCCTTTTTTGATCTTGTTGGGGCCCAGGACCAGATCTGTGCTGGTCTGATGGGGATCCCGGTTGAGTGTTTGTGACACTCGAAGACGAAGCTGCACCATCGCTCTCAACAGCCCGCCTAGTGCAGAAACGAGCTGAGGGGACCGTTTTATCCTGGTCAGTACCTTTCCAGCATCTTTTTCCTGTATTATTCATTTTTCATATTTGGTTCCTCATCGTCCACGGCTTCTTATTGGTTATTCGAAGCTACCCTCGCCATGATTACTCATATTGAGGGGGTACCCCCCATCCGCGACCCGGGGGATGCGCTGGCTAGCCTGAGGGAAAAGGCCACCAGCTCTGGCTAGCCTGAGGGAAAAGGCCACCAGCCACCAGCCTTCTCGCCAGTGTGAATTCTCATGTGTGATTTCAAACTATGATGATGACTGAAACTTTTACCACATGTTTTACAATCATATGGCTTCTCGCCAGTGTGGATTCTCGTGTGATTTTAAATTAACACAGTGTCTGAAGCTGTAACCACAGGTTTTACATTTATATGGCTTCTCGCCAGTGTGAATACTCATGTGTGATTTCAAACTATCAAGTCGACTGAAACTTTTACCACATGTTTTACATTTATATGGCTTCTCGCTGTTTTATTTATTTGCATCTCATTTCCTTACAAGTGCAATGGGCCCCAGCCAGGGGTCTATGATTACACTTTTAATTAAAAAGCTTTGTATCCAAGGGCTCTCTTTAAGATAGAGACTGTTCCTCTGATTGCTGAGATCTGTATTTCACAGATGCTAGGGCAGCCGGGTATTGCTTGTAGATATTTTTTCAAGTTCTTCTTAACCATCCCAGTTGCTCCCACCACCACAGGTATAATATCTGCATCCTGCAGATTCCAGGTGCTCCTTAGGTCGTTTTTGAGGTCTTGATATTTTGTTATTTTTTCTCTTTCTGCTCTGTTGAGGCCGTAGTCATTTGGTATAGTTACATCGATTAATTGGGCAGTTTTGCCCTTTTTGTTCAAGATAACTATGTCCGGTTTTATTGCTCCTCCTTCAATGTGTCTTCCAGTTGGGATTTCCTTGTCATAAAAGATGGTAATATCTCCGTTGGAGCTAACTGGCTCTGGATCGTGCTCCCATACTGGTCCTTTTACTTCTATTTTGAATTCTTTGCATATTTTCCAGTGTATATAACGGCAGATCTTATTGTGGCGAGCAGTGTAGTGTCCATCGGCCATGAGGACCTGGCAGCCGGAGAGCAGGTGGCTTACACTCTCCACCGCTACATGACAGAATCGACATTTGTCACTCTGTGACAATCCTGCCATTTTTTTAAAACCATTCGTTAGAAGTCCCTGGTCTTGTGCTCCAACCACTAGTCTCTCCTCGTCGTACCCCAGATCTCCATTCCTGATCCAGCGCAATGTCTCTTCCCTATCAATATAATCCCTATTGAGTTCCTCCTGGAAACGTCCTTCTCGCCAGTGTGAATTCTCATGTGTGATTTCAAACTATCATGTCGACTGAAACTTTTACCACATGTTTTACAATCATATGGCTTCTCACCAGTGTGGATTCTCATGTGTGACTTTAATTTAACACGCTGTCTGAAACTATAACCACGGGTTTTACATTTATATGGCTTCTCGCCAGTGTGAATTCTCATGTGTGATTTCAAACTATCATGTCGACTGAAACTTTTACCACATGTTTTACAATCATATGGCTTCTCGCCAGTATGGATTCTCATGTGTGATTTTAAATTAACACGCTGTCTGAAGCTGTAACCACAGGTTTTACATTTATATGGCTTCTCACCAGTGTGGCTTCTCATGTGGAGCATGAATTTAGAACTCCCAGTAAAGCATTTTCCACACATTTTACAAGGATACTGCATCTCTAGCATGGGGGAGTTGTCTCCATGGTTACTGTGACTTCTTTTACTGTGACGTTTCTTCTTTGTCTTGGGTTTTTTATGTATAGTTGATCCTTCCTCCAAAGTTTTACCTGCTCCCTGATCTTGGTTCTCACAGTTTTTTGTTTGTTTTCGCTGTAGTTATTGTCTTCATCAGAAAGAGCCATTATGGCAGAATCAGACTTGCGCTTCAGAACAAGCTGCTCTTCCTCTCTGATCTGAACATCTCCTTGGTCCTCCTGGTCCAGACTGCAGTTCTCCACAACAACCTCTTCCTTGCATTCATGGTGCTGGGAAGCATCTGGAGGGAAAACAGACAAGAAAAATGCTAAGAGAAAACTGAGCAGGTTAGGCTATTCTTTTAGAAGTCTTTCTAAAACAACTCATCCTGGTAATGCATGCTACCATTTATTCAAGTGTTTGGATGTTTTTATTGATTTTACTGGATATTATTATTGTTTATGGTATTGTCATCGGTTGGCGACTGTTTTATGGATTTGCACAGGACGATTGGTGATCAGACTGGAGAGAAGCAGCTGAATATATTTTAGCCACATTCTCCCTTAGCTCAGCATTGGTCAATCCATTTTCTAATGAAACAGGAAGTTAGCTTGAAGACCTTAAAGTAGAACTGAACTGAACGGCATTGAACGGCACTGGGTGATAGTACATACAATTATAAAGATAATTTATCATTGGCACCCCCTCCACAAATCCCGGAATCTTGGAGAAAATCGCGATTTTGAATTTCCCGCCCTGAAAAATCAGACAAATCCGCCGATTGACCGGAAGTGCAGCCGGAGTTCCGCGTGACGTCACGAGTGTGACACAGTCCTCCATGTTTACCATTGCGAGCACGTCGACACTGGTTGTTTTTGGTGCATTTTGTCGTGATAGTCGACTACAAAACACTTCCAACACCTGGGAAGATCTGTTCAGTGGCCAAGGAAAGCTGTCATGGCGACGAAAGAAAAGAAAGGGGGAGGAAAAGCGACCGGGAAGCAATGCGTTTCTAGATATAGATATTACACCTTTCGCGCCCTCAGTGCATCGCGGATTTTTCAAAAATATTCATCAAAAATTCAAAATTGAGAAAAAATGGCACGAAAGTTTCCCGGGCGCTAGCAGAAGGCAGGGAGATTACATTAGAACATCAGGTATCAACATGGAGAGCCCGCACAACTCAAAATCCACCTCTCTGACCACTGCTCCACTCCTCTCCGCCCACCTCTTCACCGCTTGGGAATCTCGCAAGCTGATTGGCCGAGACGTTTTACCCAGCTTCTCTCCCTGCAGAGCGCACATACCCAGCGAAGGAAGACCGCATTCATTGTTCTTTATCGCTCGTGTTGCTTAGTGGCACTTTTCGCTGTTCTCTTGTGCCTTTTTGTGCAAAATAGTGCTTGTGACACCCTTGTGGGGGGGGGGGTGACACTACTTCGCGGTTTTTCACTTTTCGCGGTCGGTTCTGGTCCCCATTAAACGCGATAAGTGAGGGATCACTGTATTTATAAATAGCACAGTCAAATGCAGAGGCCAGTTCTGTTCATGTGTATTGCCACTATAGTCTGTAGAAGTATTGTAATACATAGCCCAATTTTTTGAATGAATGAATGAATTTATTTATTTCGGATAGTACAGTACAGGTTGAAAGAAACTGAATGATATAACAACAAGGTCAAATTGAACAATGACTCATCTGATTATACAATTCAACGTAAGTTATCCGAAATGGGTGATGGCTGAAGCCGCAGCTTATATTGCCCACCCATACACCATCTAAGAATTCAAAAGAGAAAACAGGCAAGAGCGATTACAATTCAGAACAAAACTAAGACAAAATGTGACAGAGAAAAAAGAAAACTAAGCTACAACACAACACAGGCTGGATATGTTACAACTCGCCGCTCATTAGCGGTGCCAGCTGCGCGCACACTTGCGCCTCGTCAGCAGCGTGGGATATAAGCCACTCTGCCCTGGGCTTCGGCATGAAGCCGTCTGATTCCTTCAGCCCTCTTGCTGCAGAGGAACCCCCTCATCTCCCAGCAAGATCTACAGCGTAAGCATACCTACCTTTGCCTTTCCAGTCTCTCCCCTGTGCACAGGTGTATTCCCCGGCGGCGGACCTCGCCTCTGCATCGCCGTCTGCCAGCTGCTGTCACAGGTGCATTAGGTCTCTGTCTGCCGGGCTCGCCCTTGTGCACGCCTGCCACCTGCCACACTCCTGCATCCTCCTCTGTCTTGTCACCGATCCTGAATGCCTCTTCACTCTGAAAACTCTGGTGTTCTTGACTGCTGGAACTGCTATCATCTGCCATTGTTGTTTTGGTTAGGGATCACACTCGTGACGTCACGCAGTGTCGTCTGCACTACTTCCGGTTTGTTTGGCACTGCCAGCCAGAGGCAAAAGTTTATCGGCTTATAGCTTGGCCATCGCACGGCCTAAAAATTTCTTTTATGTGTTGAAAAATACAGTAGGTAATAAGGAATTAATCTGCTATTCTACTTTTTGCGCCAAAAGGTGGGTTCAGTTCTACTTTAACCCCTTCTTCACTCATTTTACCGTTATGAAGATTACATATTATGTTTTAATTAGTGGTGTCAGAGGATATAAAAGTTTTAATCATGATCTTTCAAAATTCACAGTTAACTCATGATTAACCACATTTTCTGCTAGAGAAATGTACACTAACCTACAACCTCATATCTTAGTTGAAAGGCTCCTGCAACAATTTGATTTAAGCAATAATCTGGTGGGTTGGATTCTGGATTTCTTAACCAACAGGACGCAGAGAGTAAGGGTCAATGGTACATTGTCTGACCTAAAGTGCTCTTCTACTGGCTCTCCTCAGGGGTGTGTGTTGTCACCACTACTCTTCATCCTGTACACAAACATGTGTCGGAGCAGACATGACAACAGACACATTATAAAGTATGCTGATGACTCAGTTATTGTCAGTCTCCTCCAGGATGGTGAGAGTGGCCACGGCCCAGTAGTTGATGATTTTGTTCACTGGTGTGAGGATTCCTACCTGCAGCTGAATACGACAAAAACTAAAGACATGATTATTGACTTTAGGAGGAAAACTCCCAGGCACAAAGTCACTGTACTAAAAAGCCAGACCACTGAATGTGTACAATCCTACAAATATCTTGGGATGACTATTGATAGTAATTTAAACTTTGAAGAGAACTGTGAAAGGGTGTGCAAAAAGGGTCAGCAACATTTGCATTGTTTAAGGAAACTTGCACACTTCCAAACTGACCGAACCATAATGACAATGTTTTATCGGGCTTTTATTGAATCTGTTTTATCCTTTTCTTTAGTGTCATGGTTTGGTCAGATAAAAGTGAAACAGAGGAAATCCTTGGATCAGGTAGTTAGATGGTCCAATCGTTTTCTTGGTGAGTCACAGCTGAGCCTGACATCCCTGTACACCAGACAGGTACAGAGGATGGCTAACTCCATTTTAAATGATGACTCCCACCCTTTGCACTGCAACTTTCAGCTTCTTCCCTCCAGACGGAGGTTTGCTGTCCCAAAAAGTAAAACCCAGCGCGACAAAAACAGCTTTGTCCCTGCTGCTGTTAAAGAATTGAACAAGCTGTAACAATATATTGCACATACTTTAGTTACCCATTTATTAATTTTATTTTATATTTACTTATTCTTGTAGGTTTTTTTATTTGGGTTCTAAATCTTTTATTGGGTTTTAGACTTTTGCGTTTTAACCTCTTTGACTAGTCTTTAATTTTTTAATGTGACCCTTCTCTCTTATCTCTTTGTTTTTTCTCTCATCTCTTTGTCTTATGTCCTGATTGGTGGAGCCTTGAGCACTTTTATCATGTTTATAGTCAGCTTCCTGTGTGCCTGTGTTTGTGATCATGTTGAATGTAACTGTGGTCTGTAAATATGGATGTCACCTGACTGCAAAACAAATCTACCTACAGGTACAAATAAAGTAACCTGAACCTGATCCTCTGTGCACTTCGCGATGTAGCTGGTGACCGTTTCAGCGTACTCCTCCACGTCAATCCTGTCTCCCTGAGAGGCTGCTATTTTGAAAACCTCCCAGTCTGTGTGCAGAAAACAGTCCTGATTTGCCGAGGCTGCACCCTCTGGCCAAGTCCTGAATTGTTTCTCTACTGGCCTGCTGCACTTCAGTAAGGGTTTGTAGACAGGCACCAGCATCATGGATAGGTGGTCAGAATGGCCAAGGTGCGGGCGAGATGTTGCCTTGTATGCATTTGGGAAATTTGTGTACACCAAGTCCAACACATTCTCTCCTCTGGTCTTAAAGTCCACACATTGTTTGAACTTGGGGAGCACAATCTTTAGACTGGTGTGATTAAAATCCCCTGCAACCACCACAGAACTGTCTGGGTGTGAAGTTTGAAATTCACTGATAGCATCATGCAGCTCTCCGAGTGCCTCGTTAGCATTAGCTTTAGCATTAGCGCTAGGAGCTATGTAAACAACAGCTACAAACACATTGGTGAATTCCCTCGGCAGATAGAATGGCTGGCAGTTTACGATAAGGAACTCTGCCAACGGAGAGCAGTGTTTAGTTGCTAACGTGACATTAACACACCAGTTCTTGTTAATATAGATACATAGCCCCCCCCCCACTCGGCTCTTACCGGAGCTAGCGGCCTCCCTGTCCACCCGGAACGATGTCATCCCTTCCAGCTGAATGGCCACGTCAGGGATGTTGTCGTGGAGCCATGTCTCCGTGAACGCAAACACACAGCAGTCCCTCCACTCTCTGTGGGTTTCTTTCAGCAGACGCAGCTCATCCAGCTTGTTGTCAAGGGAGCGGACACTGGAAAGTAGGAGCGATGGTACTGCTGGTCTGGAGGGGTTAGCCTTTAGCCTAGCATAAATTCCGGCCCTCTTTCCTCTCCTTTGGTTGCGTTTGCACCGCTTACGCTTCCTCCTCTCCCGGGTAGCTGCCGGCCTAACCCCCGATAGTATTCCATGCTGGCGTAGAATGTCCAAATCGCACCCGAACGCCACAATTCTTGCAGCGTACATTACCTTGATGCTTAATAAGGTGTCTCGGTTGTAAGTTGTACGTCTGGGATGATTACAACACTCAAAACTATCACACTCACTGATGCCTAGAGGGGCCGCAGCGTCCATGTGCACCGCCATCCTGATAACCTCCAGGACGTGCTACTGACAGGTGGACAGACTAGGGGAAAATGTTCCTAGGCAGACATAACTGTGGTGAAGGAATGGAGAGATGCCCGGGAGAAGAACTGTCAGACAGAACTGGACGGCAGGGGCGAAAACAGTCTGTACTCACATAGACAGGTGCAGTCCAAGCAAGTCCCAGTGTAAATCCAAAGACACCACAACAACCAATTACCAATAGGCACACCACCCAGTGTGAAGTCGCTTCGTACAGAACAGGCAGGGCTTCTAGACATGAGTGGTGACCAGCTACACTCGGGGAAATGGCTGCAGTGTAGAACCACAATGATCCGGCGATTTCTTCCCACTCAAACAGAGCTTAAATAATGCCAAACCTAATCAGAGAAGAGATCGCTGGTGTGAGTAACGAGAAAGTGCGTGGGCATGGAAGGGAGTGAGTGGAAACAGCTGGTGAAACTGACGGGATGAAGGAGGCGTGGCTGAGCTGTCAGAGAGCTGAATGGACCCAAAGGGCTCCCTGAGTGCACCAGATGGAAAATAGGCATACAGTACACAGCACAGTCAAAATAGCCACAGTGTCAGAACTGGGCTTGAGACAATCAAACCCAAGTTCATGAAAGAGCCTCCCCCTCAAGGGGTGGATTCTAGACACCCCTAGTGACAACAAAAGAAACACAAAAACACAAGGACCCCCCCCCCCCCAAAAAGAAACAACAAACCAGGGTGGGAGGTGGGGGAAACAGGTCAGGTGGGAAGCAATGAGTGACAACATAACACAAAATCAATGCACAAAATAAGCGAGGTGAACCTCCCTTTAACCCCAACCTAGAACAGTCCTCCCCCCAAACCCAGAAGACCAAGTGTCCAGGGGGTTGATAAGAGTCCCAGGCCCAAGGGGCGATGGAAGGAGGCCAATCAGGTGGTCTGTTCAGGTCCAACAACAGTTGAACCGGACGGGAGAGCGGGTCAGGTGGCCGGCCAAGGGAAAAGGGCTACCTAACCCCACGACACAGTTTGTTGGGCGGACGAGCTGGGTCTTTGAGCCACCAGCTCAGAAACGGTGGCCTGGGAGGCACTTTCCCCATGGGAAGGACCAATTGAAGGGGAGACCAAGGAAGGAGAGTCCCAACATCATACGGCAGCGACAACGAAGGAGCCCCCCTGCCCCCTGTGACTCCCAGCCGGGGCACAGTAGCACCTGCGATGGTCCCGGTCCGGGATGGAGCTGCACCCGCGGTGGCTCCAGGCTGGAGCTGAGCTGCACCCACAGTGGCTCCGGGCTGGAGCTCTACTGCACCCGCGGTGGACTCCACCTGGAGCTCTGCTGCACTTGCGATGGACTCCGCCTGGAGCTCTGCTGCACCCGCAGTGGACTCCGCCTGGAGCTTAGCTGCCCCCCGCAGTGGCTCCGGGCTGGAGCTCTGTTGCACCTGCAGTGAACTCCGGCTGGTGCTTGGCTGCACCCGCAGTGGCTCTGAGCTGGAGCTCTGTTGCACCCGCAGTGGACTCCGGCTGAAGCTCTGCAGCACCCGCGGTGGCTCCCGGCTGGAGTTCTGCAGCACCCACAGTGAGCTCCAGCTGAAGCACCATTGCACCTGTGGTGGTCCCCATCGGGGACCTCATTCCTCCCGCGGTGACCTCCCCAGTGAGGGCGGTAGGACTCCCCACGACCTTTGTCGCTGATCCCGGTTCCTCGGCGGCCTCTGGTGGAATTGGCTGCTCTCCAGTGACTGTGGTAAGGAGCTCCGAACCCGGAGGGAGAGAGAAAGAAACCAAGTCAGGGTCGCCGGCATTGGCAGAGCGCAGTGAGGTGAGCCTGGGAGCTGCAGCGAGCTGCCCCTGGCCCTCCTCACCATGAGTCGGGCAGTGTGACTTCAACACAGGCACTGTAGACATAATGGAACACACTTGCCTGAACCCAGGCTCCACCGCAATCCAGGACTCCGGTGATCTAGGTTGTGCTGATTCGGTAGGTCCGGGAGGTGCTGTACCCACGTCGGCCTCTACCGGGGTGGCTGGACTCACGTTGTCATTGTCCCCGGGCACCCCAGGTAGCGGCAGGTCCTCGCTGGTGACCCCTAGGAAGGAGCTCAGGGAAGACGGGAGAGGAAAGGCAGTTAGGGTCGCGGGCAGCGGCGGAGCCCGGTGAGGGGAATCCAAATGCGGCTGAAGGCTGCACTCGCCTCTCCTCTCCAAGAGCCAGGCATGAGCTCTCAAAAACTGACATGAGAATTACAGGAGAGATTACATGCCTGCACTCGAGCTCCACTGCCGTCCAGGACTCCAACGATGCCGACGACGACGTCCTGGGCCCAGTCGGCTGGAGGTCCGGTCCGCAGGGTGACTCTGTTGTGGCGACCCCCGCAGCAGGCGTGATGGTGGTTGCAGTCTCTATGCCCTGGTGCACCGTCTTCCACGCCAGTGGTTCATCCGGTGTGGCAGCCGGGGATTGCCTCACCGCTGACCCTGGAGCTGGATCCTCCAGGGCATCGGGTTCCTCCCCCCTCTGGCAACTTGGTTCTGGGGCCAGCAGACTCATAGGAGCACACAGAGAGGATTTGGAGAGGTCAGGTTAAAAGCTATAACATGCCACTGGAGCAGGGTACTCAGGGGACTGCAAACCCCAAGCATCCTGGCCAGGGGACAGGCAAAACTGTTCATCAAGAGTGGAAATTAAATGAAGACCAACTTGCCTGTTCTCCTGGCTCTTATCCCCAGTGGCATCCAGGGTGTCTCCTCTCCTCTTTACGTCCAACCCAGGCCCGAACTCCTCGGTAGGTGGCGGAGGAGCCTCCCAAACAGGCACAGGGGACGGTGGGGAAGAGGGAAGAGCTGTCTCCTCCACTTTGGCAGATGTAAAGATTGAGGGAGACATACTGTAGCTGCAGGAGGGACAAACGGCCTGACCGAATCTCCCTGCTCCTCCAACAGACGGTAAGTCTTGGCCAGTGTGGCACGTCTTAGTTCCACCCCCTCGCGGCATTCCTCCTCCATCCGACGGTCAATCTGGGCTAGCAAGGCCAGTCTTTCCTCCTCCATCATAACAAACGTGGATTGGGTGGACCCCGGTCCGGAGGACGAAGTAGTTTCGGCCAGCAAAGCGCGTCTCCATTCCTCCTTCTTGCTGCGCTCCTTTTCCATCTGGCAGTCTGTCTGCCCTAGCAAAGCCAGTCTTTCCTCCGCCATCATCTAAAACTTGAATTGGGTGGACCCCAGTCTGGAGGACGAAGCAGGTTCGGCCAGCGAAGCGTGTCTCCATTCCTCCTCCTCGCTGTGCTCCTTCTCCATCTGGCAGTCTATCTGAGCTAACAAAGCCTGTCTCTCCTCCTCCGTCATAACATACGTAGATGGAGCGCCCCCAGGCTCGAAGGGTGAAGCAGGAGGGGGAGAGCAGCGGGAGCAGGGTAGCTTCCTCTGCCGTGAGCGCTTCTTCTGACGAGATGATGACTCTGGCGTCGGGGAGTCCCACTCTGACTCCGCGTCTGGCTGAGGGAAGATGACGGAGAGAATGTCGTCCACCTTTGGAATTAGCCGGAAGTCAGGATGAGCCTTCAGCTCGTCTGCATTGTTGGGTCTGGTGTCTCTCATCTTCGTCTTGACAATACTCCATAGATTCTCAATGGGGTTTAGGTCAGGATTTGCTGGCCAATCAAGCACAGTGATACCATGGTCAATAAACCAGGTTTTGGTACTTTTGGCAGTGTGGGCAGGTGCCAAGTCCTGCTGGAAAATGAAATCAGCATCTCCATAAAGCTTGTCAGAAGAGGGAAGCATGAAGTGCTCTAAAATTTCCTGGTAGATGGCTGTGCTGACTTTGGACTTGATAAAACCCAGTGGACCAACACCAGCAGATGACCTGGTTCCCCAAACC